>CAUYQG010033067.1:0-29613 GCA_963574415.1 Tarsius wallacei
AATGAGACTCCAACTCAAAAAAAAAAAAAATAATAATAATAATAATAATAATAATAAGCACATTATATAATATGTTCAGCATGAATAGTCACTAGGAAAATGCAAACAAAACCACTATATATCAACTCAGTGAATAAATTCTTAAAATACTAAAAGTACTAAGCACTCGCAAAAATCTGGAGAAGGAGAAATTCTCCCATATCACTGGTGGAAATATAAAATATAAAATACTATAGTTACTGCAAAACTCTTTGACAGTTTTTAATAAGTTTGATATATATGTACATTAAAACACTGCAATTTCGCTCCTTGATATCTATTCAAGGAAATGGCTACATATGTCTAAAAACTTACTCACCAGAATTCATGGATACATTATTCATAACAGCCAAAAATTAGAAATGGACAGATGTTCACCCACTGGTTAATGGGTATAGGAATGGTGGTGTATCTCTACAATGGAAGCATCCTCAGCAACAAAAGGAATGAACTACTGATACATGGAACAACATGAATGAATCTCAAAAACATCATGTTAAGTGAAAGAAGTCAGACATTAAATATAACATACGGTTCCATATATCTGTAATATATTAAAAAGGGAAAATTAAATAGAACAAAATCAAATTGGTGACTATCTGTGGGCAAGACAGAAAGCAGAGATTGACCTCAAATTGGCATGAAGATCCTTCTAGGGATTGCACATGTTCTAAAACTAGACTGGATTGATAGTTGTACAATGATATAAAACTAATAAATCTCTACCTTTAAATGGGTAGAACTTTAAAATGTCCTTAAAAATATTTAAAAAAGAGAGTAAATGTGTGATGTGGTAATGAGGACAATAACTAGGTAAAGATAATTATACAAGAACTGTCATTGTTAAGAGAAGAGAGAGATTGACTAAAGCCAAATCAGAGAAATATGTAGATAGAGAAAATTTTGAGAAAGGTATGTTTTACTTGTTTATAATTTGAGAGAATCTGTAGAATAGAGGTTTGTTTACAGGTGGACTTTTTCAGCTTTTCATTTTTTTCTGGAACTGCCTCTAGGAGTGTGTAATTTGTTACACAGCTTGCCTTAGTTATATGACCAGTGGGGTATGTAAGACCCTTCTGGAAACTTTTGCTTGACTTACCTACATGCAACATGAAATCCAGAGACAAAGCACACTCTCTGCAAGTGAGAAAGAGATGTGGGAGCTCCAAATGGAAGTCCCTTGGTCCCTGAGGCTTACCTGTGTTTTCCTTCTCCTACTTGTACCATACACTACACCTGCATTAAAGCCCTTTGTGAGGACACCCTGAAGTCTTGTGAGTCCTTTTAATTATGTGACCCTGTATAAGTAATGCAAGGAAGACATATTGAGATTGGGACATTTAATGTTTCTTGTATAATTGTAGTGATAAAATAAATATGCACTTCTTTATAAACATTCAAAATAGCTATACAAATTTAAATCTGAGAGGTTTTTTGTGATTCCCTTCTCCACTGACAAAAGTTAAAATTGTGATGTTTCTTCTTCAAATAAAATAAAAATCACTTTACATAAGTGGATCTCAAAAAGTGTGATTCTGCCCCCAGAAGATGTTTAGAAATGTCCAGAGGTATTTTTGGTTGTCACGAGTGGAAGTGGGTGCTACTGGCATCTAGTGAGAAGAAGTCAGGGCAGCTTCCGAACATCCTATATTGCACGAGACAACCTCAGACAATAAATACTTGTCTGGTCCAAAATGTCAACAGTATTGAAGTTGAGAAGCCCTGGTTTACACCAGGAGGTGCTCAATTACCACAATGTTTATTATTATTGAAGCAGAAAGTATCAGATGTAGCATTTAGACACTACAGTCTCAAAATAACCAAAACATATTTCAAAATAACTATTTTTTTATTTGTTTCTTGAACATTAACTCACAGAAAAACTAAAATTACCTTCCTTTACCCACTATTTGCATTACAACTCAACAGCTGCTGTTTTTACCTTTTGCATTAAGTATTTTATTGGTCCACAAGAGAATTACAAAAGAAAATGATAACAAAAAAGATATTTAGAAAAATCCAAAATTTAGTAAATTAAAAAAATAATTCAAATACATGATAAATGTATGGGGTTAGGGATATGCTAAATGCCCTGATTAGAATTGTATATGATGCATACATGTCCTGAAACATCACACTGTAACCAATAAATATGTATACTTTTATGTATCATTAAAATGCTAATAATCATGAGTAACTCATGTGTCCTAAAGAAAGACTGAAAGAAAATTAAACATATTTTTATCTGAATGAATTTAAAATGCAAAATACCGGCTGGGCTCAGTGGGTCAGCCTGTAAACCCAGCACTTTGGGAGGCCAAGGCAAGTGGATTGCCTGAGCCTGCGGGTTCAAGACCCACCTGGGCAACTTGGTGAGACTTCGTCTCTACAATAAATCAAAAATTAGCTGTTCGTGGTAGCGTACACCTGTAGTTCTGGCTACTTGGAAGGCCGAGGCGGAAGGATCACCAGAGCCCAGCAGGTTGAGGCAATGGTGGCCAGGAGTGTGCCACTGCACTCCAGTCTGGGCAACAGAGTGAGACTCCAACTCAAAAAAAAAAAATGCAAAATACCAAAATTAATGGAATGTAATAAAAGTAGCAGTTAGATGAATGTTTAAAATATTAAATGTTTTTATTACAAAAGAAAAAAATGCACTCAACTATATAATCTTTTTCCAATTTAAGAAACTGGGGGGGAAGTTATGTACATTATATTATATTATATTATATTATATTATCTTCATATTCATATTAATGTCACTTTTCAGATGTTTTGTTATATATGTAATTTGCAAGTATTTTATCCCAATATGTGTATTTCTGGTTACATATACTATAAGAACACAAACAATAATATGTAGCCAGAAGGTTTGAATATACACTTCACCAAAGAAGATATACAGATGTCTTCTCTATACACTCTTCTGATAATTTGAACTTCTTTGATGACTTCTATCCTCAAATAAATTTACTTCTGCCATCAAGAAAGTGCAAATTAAAACCCAATTGACATACTTCTAACTTATATACACCTATTAGAATGACTGCATGCAATTTTTAAAAATGCCAATACTAAGGGCTGCCAGGATGCAGAAAAGTGGGCCCACTCATACACTGCTGAAGGGAATGAACAATAGCACAGGCACTTTTGAAAGTGTGTGTTTTTTTTTTTAATGTAACTAACAAACACATATATGACCCAACAATCCCATCCCTAGTACCTTGGGGAAATGCAAATCTATGTTTGTACAAACCTGTATGGAAATGTAGCACCTTTAAGGATTTTAACCATAAATTCTTTGTCTAGGCTGATGTCCATAAGAGATTTTCCTAGGTTTAGCTTCTAAGATTTTTAAGGTATCAGGTCTGATGATTTAAGTCTTTAATCTATCTTGAGTTAATTTTTGGATATGGGGGGAGATAGGGATCAAGTTTTATTTTTTTCTGCATTTAGCTATCCAATTTTCCTAGTACTATTTGTTGAATAGTGCATCCTTTTTCCATTGTGTGTTTTTGTGTGCTTTGTCAAAGATCAGTTGGTTGTAGGCATTTGGGTTTATTTCTAGATTCTCTATTGTGTTCCATTTGTCCACATGTCTTCTCTTGTACCAGCACCATGGTATTTTGGTTACCACAGCCTTGTAGTATAATTTGAAGTTAGGCAATGTGATACCACCAGCTTTGTTCTTTTTGCTTAAGATTGCTTTGACTATTCTTGCTCTTTGTTGGATCCATATGATTTTAGGATTTTTTTTTTTCTAATTCTGTGAAAAATGATGTTGATAGTTTGATAGGAATTGTATTGAATCTCTATATTACTTTGGGCAACATGATCATTTTAATATTGTTGATTCTTCTGATCCTTAAGCATGGAATATTTTTCCATTTGTTTATGTTCTCTGAAATTTCTTTCACCAGGGTTGTGTAGTTCTCCTTGTAGTGATCTTTCTCCACCTTGGTTACAAATATTCCTAGGTGTTTTAGCTTTTTGGCTGCTATTGTAAATGGAATTGAGCTTTTGATTTGATTCTCATGTTGGTAATTATTGGGTATAGCAGTGCTACTGATATTTCTGTGTTGACTTTGTATCTGAAACTGCCAAATTCATTTATCTAGTCCAGGAGTCTTTTGGAGGATTCAAAGCTAATGAAACAAAAATAAAAATAAATACATGTTACTTAATTAAATTAAAAAGTTTCTGCACAGCAAAAGAAATAATCAACAGAGCAAATAGACAACCTAACAAATGGGAGAAGATGCTTAAAAATTATGCATCTGTAAAAACTAATATAAAATATTTATAAAGAACTCAAAAATATCAGCAAGAAAAAAGCAAATAGCCCTACTAAAAAATGGACAAATGACATCAATAGACATTTCTCAAAAGAAGATATGCAAATGGCTTACAAAAGTATGAAAAAATGTTCACAGTCACTCATAATTAGGGAAATACAAATTAAAACCACAATGAAATAATACCTTACACCAATCAGAATGACCATTAAAAAAATAAATAAAACAATAGATGCTGCAGAGGAAAGGGAACATATACACTGTTGGTGAGAGTTTAAATTGATGGGAGTGCAAATTAATACAACCCTATGGAAGGCAGTATGGAGATTACTCAAACAATTAAAAGTAGATCTACCGTTTGACCCAGCGAATCACCACAAGGTTGTTTTATAGAAAAGACACCTGCACCCACATGCTCATTACAGAAGAATTCACAATTGCAAAATTGATGAATCAACCTAAAAGCCCATCAACTGTTCAAAAGATAATGAAAATGTGGTATATATACACATGGAATACAACACAGTCATAAAAAAGAATGAAATCACATCTGTTGCAGCAACATCAATGGAGCCGAAGATCGTCATTCTAAGTATACTGACTCGGAAACAGAAAACCAAATACCACATATTGTCACTCACTTGTGGGAGCTAAATTGTCACAAAGATGGAAATTATAGACACTGGGGGTGCTAATAAGGTGGCAGGGGGAAGAGGGAGGAGAATTAGCATTCAGAAACTATCTATGGGGTACAGTGTTCACTATCTGGGGAATGGACCACCTGAGACCCATCTTCCACCACTGCACAATATGTCCATGTAATAAAAATGCAAGTGTACCCCCAAATCTATTTTTTAAACATGTAGTGTTTTTACTAATAATCATCAAAATCTGGAATTAACCCAAATACTCTTCATTCAGTAAATGGTTCCAAGCTAGCAGATGTCCTATGTATACCCATGCTGTTCAGCAATAAAACAGGAGTGAACTATTGATATTCACAACATCATGAACTTGTCTCAGATGTATTTTTTGTTAAGTAAAAGGAGCCAGAGGCAACCTAGTATGTGTTTCTATTTCTGCAACTCTCTGAAAGAGGCACCTAAATGGTTGCCAGTGAAGAGGAGTTGACTAAAAGGAGCAGCATGAGAATTTTAGGGTTGTGATATGTGGCTTTTTGCATATTTCAAAACTCATGGAACTGTATAACACAAACTGAGATGTAACTCAAGTAAGTAAGTTTAAAAATAAATAAGCTATTTTTGTTTTTACTGTGAATATTGAGGTTTCAGCATATTAAACTGCTCAAGTTTGAAAGGGTTATCATGTATTTAAGTCATTATGCTGTGGATCTGTAATTTTTAAAAAACCTTTTTTATGGAAAATTTAAGACTTTTATTTTTCTCTTTGCGACTTTTTATTTTTTTGAACACTTGCAAGTATGTTCATAGTGAGTGACATTGTATCTTTCAATTTCCCATTCTCTCTTTGTTAAATAAGTGCATTTATTAATTCCAGTCTGCTATCAAGCAAATTGAAGCTCTTTTTTATTTTTCTTTATTTTACTTTCATTCTTGCTTTGCTGTTGTTGCTATTGATGCATTTTTATTTGATTATTTAATTATTATACTTATCTGAATAAATTTGGTTTCTAAAATTATTCATTTAATATCATTTTACAGTAATTACAAAAATTATATTTTGCTTTTCAGATTAAGAAATTTAATTCTAGCCAAGAATAGTACAGGCACTTTCATTTTAAAAAAAGATGTTGGCCGGGCCTGGGTGGCTCAGCCTGTAATCCCAGCACTTTAGGAGACCGAGGTGAGTGGATTGCCTGAGCCCACAGGTTTGAGACCAGTCCGGGCAACTTGGTGATACTTTCTCTCTAAAATAAATAAATAAATTAGCACGGCGTGGTAGAGCGCGCCTGTAGTTCCGGCTCCTTGAAAGGCTGAGACAGAAGGAACCCAGGAGCCCAGCAGTTGTAGCTAGGGTGGCCGTGAGTGTACAACTCCACTCCAGCCTGGGAAACTGAGTGAGACTCCGATTCTAAAAAAATAAAAAATAAAAAGCCAGCTCGGTGGGTGGCTCAGCCTGTAATCCCGCGCCTTGGGAGGCTAAAGTGAGTGGATTGCCTGAGCTCCCGGTTTCGAGACCCCTCTAGGCAACTTGGCGAGACCTCATCTCTACAATAAAACAAAAATTAGTAGGGCGTCGTAGCACGCACCTATAGTTCCAGCTACTTGGAAGGCTGAGGCAGATGGATCGCCGGAGCCCAGCAGGTCGAGGTTGCGGTGGCCGGGAGTGGCCACGGCACTACCGCACTCCAGTCTGGGCGACAGAGGGAGACTCCAACTCAAAAAAAAAAAAAAAAGAAAAAAGGAAGGAAAACACGTTGTCTCAAATAATTATATTAGTGATTAATCTTAGAAATCCCATATTCAAAGCGATTCTTCAAAATCTTCTTGCTTAATTTTTTCCAAAATATTAAACATTTTAATGACATTTTAAATAATGAGTGACTGGCTGGAGTGGGTGAGCGGGGGAGTGGAGGAAAAAATGAATAAATAAATAAATGAGTGGTCCACCAGATTGTGTTATCCAGACTTTCTTATTAACTGGGAAAAAAATGTAACAAAATGGTTAAACATCCATTTAACAATTAAGAGATGTTATTATTAACCTCACTTTTCTCATGTGTTCTTAGTTTCTTTTAAATGTCCTTCTGAGTATTTTCTTAGATAATTCTGCTTTTCTCTTGTCATTCCAGTTTACGTAACTCCCCTTGTCATTCCATTATACTTGATTAAGCAATAGCACTCATTTACCAAAAGATGCTGAAGAAGCATAATTTTCTTTATCCTCTTTCTTAGCCATTGGCAATGTTTTCAGTTCTACAATCTCATTAACTAAAGTACAAAAAACATGAAACTTTTCAAATATCTCTTTTAGTAGTTATTAGAGGGACATCATTTTCAAAACAAATATGTTGACTGTTATTTTCAACAGCATATCAGATCTATTTATTTTGTAGCTGCAATTTAGTTTTGCAATTTGATCTCTGTTTTATTGTCCCTGCCAAGCCCCATCTCTCTATGCTGTTATGCTTTGTTCTGGGCCTCTTTTGTTAATGTTTCTTAAAATCCAATTTATGAAACATACTTTAACTTTCAAGCAATGAATGACTCAACTTAATGTCTTCCAAAATGTGAATCAAACACAGTCCATAGAATTTGAATTGTTTAATATAAAAATGATTAGATTGCCTTCTATCTCAGAGCTTGATTGAACATGTCTGTGATGAGTTCCGGGCATGTAAAACACCTTCAAAACTTGTCATCTCTCCGATCTTTTGCAAAATGAACAACCCACATCCCACAGCTGTGCTGATGGCTCTTTTCATTAGCCTCCTAGTGATCTGACTCTAATCACTCTTTTCTGCAGTGTAAATTATATTTACTATAGACAAAAGTTGACATTTTATAATGTCTACGAGTTCAACTTCTGTAACAGCACTGAATTACTAGCAATGTTAAATCTATACCTTCAATTTTCTTTCTTAATCCAATTCTTTATACATAGGGAGAATAAGATGAAAAAATGTGCAAATGTGTGATTATTTTCATGATAAAATAAGGTAGTATAATTTCCTAAACCTATATAATATATTTAATATATGTATTACTTGAGTCTGAAATCCATTATGCACTTGCAAATAAAAATATTGATACTGCACATGAGATGTGTAGGAAATCAAGAGCCATGTTATTCACATCTACTTGATCCTTTTTATAGGTAATAAATGTTTCAAAATCAATTGTCTCTAACCATTTTAAATAACGTTTGCCATAAATGAAAGCTCAAATACATTTGGAAAGGAAAATAAAATTGAAAATTTTATTTTGACAGTAATGAAACTCCCAAAGCAATTTCACTTGTAAAGTTTTCAGTCACATTTTGGTGGCCAAAACATTTCAGTTATTCTTTATTTGATTTTCCTCTTTCTCATCCAACAATACTCTCTTTTACTTTGGTACTAATAAGTTTAATCCTAATTATCCGTCATTAGCCATCAATTCTTCAGCTTGGCTGCCTGTATGTTAACATTCAATAACAAAGATGTTTTCAATATGTAACAGAAATAGTTAATTTAAGACTGCTAGAGAAAAAAAAACCTCATTGTTAATGTAAGCAGTGTGTTCGGTAGTGCCTTCTAACCTAAATTTATATTAATTTCTCACCTTTTAAAACAAAACTGAAAATTAAAATCTGTTGCTGTTCCTTAGATAATTCATACTTTTTTTTCACTAAATTGTCTAAGAACCTTTGAATAATAAAATGGTAATTGGGCCAAGAACTGAGATGTACACAAATCACAAATCAGTGCAAGATATTTGAAAAGGTATTTTTGAAAATAATATGCTGAAAGAAAAAATGAGAGAAAGAAAAAAAGAAAAAGGAAGAAAAAGAAAGGAAAGAATGAAAAAAGAAAAGAAGGAGGAAGGAAGGAAGGGAGGGAGGGAGGGAGGAAGAGAGGCTGGGAGGGAGAGTGGAAGAGACCAGAGAGAAAATGGTTTCTGGTAGCTAAGCCATGGCAAAACGTAAGAATGGGATTATTCATGAAAAATTTAAGAAGAACATGGTTGGTAATTTTATTGAAATATTCCTTCTTGTGTGCATAGTAAGGCTAGATACAAATTCTAATAATATTCAGAAGACAATAAACTTGCTTTGTTGCAGGTTTATAATTTGTAATTGTTTTTGAATTTGTGTATGTACTCTGTGACTTAATTCCATTAAAGGTATGTTTGAGTGACAGAAATTTTTGCTTTTTTAAAATTTCCTGAGCAACTGTGTGTACCTAATCCTGCTATTAAGGGTCTCCTCAACAGGACACTTATGATGAGAATAAAGACCAATGTGACTTCTTGAGTCATGTTCTAACACCTTTCATGTCAACGTGGCATGGAAAGGGGGGACAGGAAGGAAGGCAAACAAGTACTAAGAAAGGAGAGGGAAAAATAAATGAATTGGAGTGCAGAGCAGATAATTCTGCTGCTTAGTGTCAAGACATATAAAACTGAATTAAAAATCATTATGTTTAGGGAAAATCACCAGTACTTTTGATATTAAACCCTATATCTTAAAGAAGAGATTATTGTATGAGAGGGGATACTGATAGGAATGGATTTAGTTAAAAAAAGGCATTTTGTTTTGCTTTGATATGGCATTGAATGACAACAGTCAGTATTAAAGTCACAAATCGTATGTATATACCTATATGTATACAAGGCTTTAATGTATATTTATTATGCATTCAAAAAGGCAAAATTAATTTTTAGCAATGTTTATAGCAATAGTAAATATAAAGACTTGAATTAAACTATTAAAATAAAAAATCAATGATAATAAAACAATAACAGAAAATAGGACTTGTTTTATAAAAAATTGTATAAATGAAATAGAAAACAAAGAGAGAATACAAAGAATATATATTTAGAAGGCTGCAAAACAAAAACGTAGATAACGAGCTTCAGCAAGAAAAATCATAAGCATAAAAGAAAATAAAAGTTAAAAAATTTGCCTTAAAAATGGCAAAGATTGCATATAAGGCCATATGTTAATTCTATGAAAATCTTTATGCTAATATATTTGAAATATATTTGGGGAAATTTTAAAGAAAAACAAATGTTACCAAATAATCTTAATATCAAACAAAATCTAAATAAAATGATCATAAAATATATATTGGTAAAAGGTTAAAAGTGGGAAAACATTCAGTGCTTTACTCTCAGCATGATGTTTGCTGTGGATTTTTCATAAATGCCCTTTATTATGCTGAGGAATTTCTTTTTTTTACTTACTTTGTTGAGTGTCTTTATGATAAAGAGGTGGCAGAGTTTGCCAAATACTTTTTTTACACCAATTAAAATAATCATACTGTCCTAGTTTATTTTTGTATCTCACAAATTGTAATAATTTACATATATAATAATGTGTATTTATTATATGCAATAATATGTTTATAAATATAATGTTGAATCTGAATCTTGGATCTATATTTATCTCCTTCATTTTTTAAATTTAAAAAGTTCTATTTTGTACGTGGTCATCTAGCTAGTCATTTTATTTTGTCTTTTTTAAGTCAAGTTGACAATACATAGCTTTTTACCAAGAACCCAGCTTTAAAAATTAGATTTCACATTAGCAGTGAATATGTGTGAAACACTTTTCTACAAAGTTGGATAAGAGAAAATCAGTACTCAGAAATGAGTTTTTGGCCCTGATGATATGTTACATCATCTTTGATCCAATCTAACTAGCTGTTACTCCACAGCCTTTGCTGAAACTGGCTTTGCATCACCTCTTATTCACTAGAATCCTGGGTGAGTATAAAATTCAGCCCTTAGCAAAGAGTCTCTGAATTAAACCCAGTAATAATGATATTTGGAAGCACTGTTCAATGAATGATCTATTAACTCTCCAAAATGTTATTATTGATTTAATCATTAGTGTCATTATTGCTTCTAAAAGTCAATTGTCTGCTACAGCAAGGGAGAAAACTTTGAGTCAGATATCTGTCATGTTCATTTTCCTTCCTTTTTCCCAAAGAGTATTAATATCTCAAATGTGATCCCTTTGTTTGACAAATTATTATGAAAATATAGACATTATTTAAATAGAAAATTTCCATTGGAAGCATTGTATATTATATCATATGACAAATATTACAGGTAAAAAGTTTTATCTGAAGTGAATTTAATGTTTTCATCCAATTTCCATGTTCATACTACCTGTTGCTCCTTTACCTCGCAATAGTTGTTAATGTTTTAATTACATTCATAGCTAAATGACACGTATTTCACAATACTGAGATGCAAGAACGACTGGCATATAGAATATTGTTGTTAATGGTGATCTACCATCTGGGTCTTACTTTTATTGCTTTTCTCCCTCACATCCATCTGTCAAAATTTTATATGTAGTTGAAGGGCAATGCTTTATGTCCCCCCAAAATTTGTATATTGAAGCTTTCATCCCTAATGTGATGATATTTGAAGGTGGGACCTTTGTGAGGTAATTAGGTCACAAGAGTGGAACCCTCATGAATAGGATTAGTGTGCTCATAAGAAGAAATATATGAGAGATACTCCTCCTCTCTCTCTCTCTCTCTCTCTCTCTGTCTGTCTGTCTCTCTCTCTCTCTCTCTCTCTGTCTCTCTCTCTCTTTTTTCTGTCTCTCTCTCTCTCTCTTTCACACACACACACACACACACACACACACACCCCTGAGGATAAGGTAAGAGAAAATCATTGTGCAAGCAGGAAAAAGAGCATACACCAGGAACTGAATTGTCCAGCACCTTGGTCTCGGACTCCCCAGTCTTCAGAATTGTAAGAAATAAATGCCTATTGTATTGTAACAGCCCAAGTAAAGTAGAGCACCAGGACAGACAATGAAATATAATATCACAAGAAATCTTAGTTGATTATTTCTATCTTCTATCATATTTGTGAGTATGCCTCCTTTCTTTTACTAGATAATAAGTGCCTTTATATCAGGCAATTTTTATGACCCTTTATTTCATAGGAATATTAACATAATGCTGTGCACATATTAGTTATAAGCAGTATTTTCTGACTTTAATTAGAAAGAAAAAATTAACTTCAATATGACTTGTTTAAACAGACGATATAATAGAATTAAATTACAATTAGATTTATTTTTTTCTTTATTCAGTTAGTTAAAACTGTTAAACAGTTTATAAAAAGGGTGTTATTTTAATAAAGATAGAATGACTAAAATATATTGTATATTTTTTTTAATACAGAGCTGTTATGGAGATGGTTGATAATTTATTGTAGCCATGTAGACTACCTTCAAAATTACAATATAACTTGTTTGTCATATATCACTTTTGTAGATGAAACTACTGTAAAATATACAGGGATATCAAAAACTGTATGAGTTACCACAGGACATGATGTCCCCATGTTCTAAAGAAACTATTTGCAATATATTTATCATAAATCCTTTTCAATAGAAGAAAACATAATAAACAAGCCATGCACAAAAATTTACTTTTGGAAGTCCTAATATGTCAATCATTTAAAGGGATTTAAGTTGAATTGAATGTGTGCTATTTCTAACATTCTTTTGAAAACCACAAGTAAAAGTAATACATAATTTCAAGTATTATTTGATCATCTTCAGAAGAGGTGATAATTAATAGAAATATTATTGACTTGCAATGTTATGAAGAAATCAACAAAGATTTTTGCCTATACTTTTCTTTTTTTGGCAGCAAATAAACCATATTCACATTTTTAAAAGAAGCAAGCCACTAATAAAAACTATCAATATTTCTTCAAAAAAAAAAAAAGGAGTTCAGTTTTTTCCTAAGAATTTTGTTCATTCTGTTCACATCTGTATATCTCAATACCCTCTAAGTTCTGGTTTTCCCAGAATGACTGATTTTAATTTTAATTACAACATTATAATATCTAAGAACCTATATATATATACATATATATGTGTGTGCGTATATATATATAGAGAGAGAGAAAGAGATCATTATCTTCATTTTTATATTTCATGGCTTAATTCACACAACTCCAAAATGAATCAATATATGACAGGATTTCTCAAACTTTGTACCATGATATTTTGGGCTGCATAATTCTTTGATGCTAGTAATAGGTCTATTTCATTGTAACAACCAAAAAATATTTCCTGACTTTGCTAAGTGTCCCCTGAAGGAGAAAAAGCTCATTGAAAACCACTGGTATATCATGAATATATTCTAATGTACTCAGGCAATATTCAAATTATCCATATACACCATCCCACATAGCACTGAAGTACCTCAGTAATTAGAAAGAGTCGTCTCTATAATTTCTTAGAACATCATTTTTAGCTGCTTTTTGAAATCAAAAATATAAAAGAAATATTATCAAGCAATGTAAAATGTTATTCAACCCTGATTACAGTTTCTTGTTACATAGAATCAAATCTCTTTTTTCAGAAAAATGGACAAATAAATTAATATTTTCCATGTGGTGCTACATTACTAATGGGTAACATTACAGATCTAAAAAGCCAGAGGCATAAGTGGGAAAGTCTTTTTCACAATCAAGCAGTTAGCCACTTCAGGAATTGATTCTTGTCTCTGCACTCTAGCTGCTGTCGGACTAAAAATACTTCTTTTCAGGAGTAGGGAGTATCTTCTACCAAGAAACACAGTCATTGCTTCACTAAGTTTAAATGTTTTACTCCCATGACATTTAGAACACCAGATGCTAGTCAGCAGGGAAATAAATGATTATTATATGCTAGGACAACATGATTGTCCCAAGGAGATAGGTTGTCACCATACAATGTGGCCGATGAGGAGTATATCTAGATTCAGGGCAATTTCTGGGGCACCGTTGGTGGCTTCTATGACAAGTAAGGATTACAATGGAACAATTGAGCCACAACAATCTTATAAAAATGCAGTAATCAGGGATAGTTATCTCTCAGAATTGATAATTTAGGATATCCCACTGGACATGAAAACTTCCAGCAGAAATGCTGCCTGCGTATAAAAAGAATATAGAATTGATAATGAGGTGGGAGATGATGAATACCTGCTGTAGCCTATGAGTCAATTTCATTTGGAATCTGTAACTCATCTTATAAGCCCCTCTACTAAAATCATTTTTTTAGGGTTTGTGATAGACTACTACCTTGAAGAAATAATAACCTTAGCAGACGGATGAGTATATCCCACTCGTATTTACTTGGGCCTACATGATAGACTAGTAGCCCAAATTCCAAAAATCTGGGAGATTTCTATTGTAACTGCAACCCACAGATGAGATACCATAAATACTGGTCCTTAACACAACCTCGTAGCAGCCCTTAATTTTGACTGAGAAGAATTCATGCATAAATGTTTCAAGTTTCTTATTTCTTGGTTGGAATAACTCTCATTCTCCCTTCTGCACAGAGGCTCAAAGTTTCCTACAGAAATTAAACTCTTGTTACCCATACTAGTAAACAGCTTGATAATGTATCCTTTTTGTTTATCTTTGGTTAACTTCTCTGAAAGTGTCACTTGGTAGAAGTGCAATAGAGCATATTGAAATGAAATCATTCTTCTGCTGCTACCTAATGTGCAATGTAACTCTGGGAACATTTTATAAACCTAAATCTCTCATTTTTTCCATAAACATAACATTTATTTATCTAGATGTTTTCTGTACTGCTATATATTAGCATAAGATCTATAAACCATCACAATTTAAAAGACTATCAAGTGTAAATAAAACTACCACCACAAACTGTAGATTGAAAAATATGTGTTTCCTTAGAGAAATGAGTCAGATATTCTTTTAAATTTAAAGTAAAAGGGAAAATAATTGTAGCATAATAACCTAAATATATGTATGTCATCTAAATGAGGTGAAAAAACGTTGCTGAACACACTATGTCATTCCCCTGCCTTATAATTAGGATTACTTCTTTCCCCAGAGTATAATGTGTTGTCTCTTGTGACTGGAAAGCTAATTAAAATCTTAATGTTATGGTACTTGAGCATTTATTGGCAGTTTTAGAACTCCTATCTTTTACCTAGGTACTAACCATAAGAGTTTTTCTTGTAACCCTAATCTAATACTCAGTGGTGTACAGTGACTATAACTTCAGGAATTTAAAGTTCATAAGAATTGAGGGAAAGCATCCACTTGCTAAAGTAAAATTAAAGCTGGAAGGGCAACAGAGTAAACGATTTACCAAATGGAAAAAAAAAATTTCTCAGCTATGTGTCTGACAAGGGACTAATATCCAGAATATACAAGGATCTCAAACAACCAGAAAATTCCAAACAACCCTATTAAAAAATGGGCAGAGGACATGAGTAGGCATTTTTCAAAAGAAGACATATAAGCAACCAACAAACGTGAAACAATGCTCAACATCATTAATTATCAAAGAAATGCAAATTAAAACCACAAATAGAAATCATTTTAAACCAGCCGGAATGACTGTTATTATAAAGGCAAAAAACAACAGATGACAGTGTGGATGTGGAGAAAAGGGAATGTTTATATAATGTTGGTGGGAATGTCAATTGGTACAACCTGTATGGAAAACATCATGACAATTTCTCAAAGAATTAAAAATAGAACTATCATTTGACACAGCAATCCCATTACTGGGTGTCTACCAAAGGAAAATAAATTATTATATATAAAAAACACCCTCATGCATATATTTATTGCAGCACTATTCACAATAGCAAAGCTGTGGAATTAACCTAAGAATCCATTAACAGATAATTGGATAAAGACAATGTGGCATATGTTTACAATGGAATACAACACAGCCATTAAAGAAAAAAAGAAGAAGAAAATCATGTTCTTTGCAGTTATAGGTCACTATCCTAAGTAAAATAACTCAGAAGCCAAAAATGGAACACCGCATATTTCACTTATAAGTGGGAGCTAAACAATGGACACACATGTATATGAAATAGAAATAATATACTCTAGGAATTCTGAAATTGGGGAAAGTGGAAGGAGGGCAAAGTTTGAAAATTACCTACTGGATACAAGGTTTGCTCTTTTGGTGATGGGTACAATGAAAGTCTAAATTCCATCATTTAAAATACACCTACATAACAAACCTGCACCTGTACCTCCTGAATCTAAAATAAAGTAAAAACACTACAGAAAAGTTTCTGGAGAAGTACATTCTTGTATTTGAAAAAGTTTAACTGCAGGAATCTAGTTATTTTGAACAAAAAGAGTTTTGATGCAGGAAATTGGATGCTTATAAAATGTTTTTTCATTTTCAGATTTTTTTTTTAATCAGAATGGTTTGTTCATTTCAAAATCCTCTTCTACTCTACTCCTGGGAAGAATTTTTTTTCAATTTTTAAAATACCTGTGTTTATGCTGTTTTCAAACTTTTCTTTTATATTTTTCTCAGAGAGGTTTTTCTGTAATTTTTACCACATTTTGATTTTTGTTTTGATTTGTTGTTGTTTTTCTATTTCTCTGTAGTTATGTTCTTTTGATTGTAAGTTCCATTAAAATAGATTTGTTTGATTGTTTGTTGTTTGCTTTGATTGAAGTCTTCTATATTTGTCATACAGAAAATCTTTCTATAGAGAGATTTAAATTTTCTTTTTGTTCTCACATTATAATTTAACAGCTCTGGATACCTTATTTTAATTTCTCATCTTTTGGATTCCTTCATGTGTAGGTGGAATACATTTTTATTCACTTCCTCCTACTCTGGTTTGAGATTTTGACACCTCACACGGGATTTTTTTTTCTTTTTCTTTTTTTTTCTCAGAGTCTTGGGTCCATGGTACACCTCTCCTTCTGCCCACTGAGCAGGGATAATTTTAGTTCCTGTTATGAGCATGGTACTATATTGAGAGACTCAACATTTATGCAGTCTTTCAATTATCTTTTTATGACTGATACAGGCCCAGGGCAGAATCTATTATCCTTAAATATATTCAGAATTTCTGCCCCAGTCTTTAGGTCCTTGTCACCATAGTATCAGCTTTCAGTTTACCCATCTTTCCTTGAGTTCTCAGTTTCCTTTTTATACCTAAAAGTTTTAATTTCAAATGATCGGAAGCAACATTTCCATTTGATTTAGAGATAAAAACTGACTAACCTCACATGGTGGACTTTGAAGTAAAGTGACACTTTGCACTGACTTAGTACAAACTGCCTAGTACTTAATATCGGTAAAAGAGCAGGTTGTCAGAGAATAGAAGTGAAAATGGCTCTTTATACCATCTGCAGAAAGGCTTCTCAATGACCTGTCATGATTGGAATGTTTCTTGTTTCCTTCTAGAATTTCCTTTTTCCTCATCTAGACTTTACTTCTTAGTAAACAACTAATCACAGTCATTTATAGGACACTAATAGTGGGCCCATATTTTAATTGTATTTATATATGTTTAGCTGTACTTGGCCTAAAATGCACATTTTGATCAAGCATACCTTAATGTTTAACAGCTATAGATTATTAATAAAAATACTGGCTCACTTCATAGGAAACAGTTAAAATTCACTTTAGAAAACCTCTTGATAGAGAATAATATTGCTGTGACTAAATGCAAAACATGAAAACTACAAGCAATTCTGTCATAAGTTTTATTCTCTGGCAGGCTTGAAAACATAATTTATTCTGTGAACACTGTACACCTCTTAAAGACTTGATATGTGTAATAATTAACATTATATATTTTTCAAATTATAACAATAATTAAACAATAAATGCTTAAGGATGCAAATCATCTAGATGGTAAATTACTACCTGTAAATTGGTTATCAACCTATAAAACTTTTATGGCATCAGTGGCACATAATCACCAGATATTTTTATTGCCCGCAGAACGCATGAAGACTGTATATACTAACATGTAGAAAAATTCACTGAATCACCTCCTACTGACTCTTAATGTTCTCAGTTACAATGTCATTCCACAAGAGTGGCCCTGGGCAGGGGTGTCTGTTGCAATGAGAAATTTGTCGATGCGTCTCTAAAGGTCAAGTTGTCCCATAACTCACAATCTTTCTGGTGTGTGGAAAATTGCAATGGTGATTTCAGTTCTGCTCTCCCACTCTGATTCCGGGCTTACTCATATAACTTGCTTTATTCATTAGATATTAGTAAACAAAACATTACCCAAGACTTGACAATTTCTCGCACTGTTTAAACTATCCAATATCTCGTGCCTCTGCTATTGCTGAGATAACCTACCCAGGTTAGTCCACTGAAGGATGAGAGTGATCTGGAGTACAGCTGAGCTGTCCCAGTTGACTTAACCAAGATCAGCCTAGATAGATTGACAGTCATACTAACCACAGCCAAATTAACTACGTACCTAAACAACCTTCCCAGATGCCTGGAAAACAAACACTTTTACTGTATGCCACCAAATGTTTGTCGTTAGAAAGCAATGAAAAACTGTTATGTATGTATTAGGGTTGGTCAGCTGTGCCCAGTTAGAGAAAAGCAATATCTGAATGTTGAACTGAGCGGCATGATGGAAAAGACACTGCACTACTTGGTCAGAGTCTATGAGCTAATCAGTCTTTTTTCCTTTCCTTTAATTTTTTTTTTGAGTCTAAAAGATATCTGGAACAGTCAGAGTCTTCCAAATTATGAATTTTTGTCTGTAGTAGGATGTTTAAGGATAAGTTTGAATGGCTGGACTGATGATCTTATTGATGTTAGTCTGTGTATATCTTCATCTGGGCCAATTTTGGATTAATCAACATGCTCATATTGTTCAGTCTAATAAAGTTGCTAAATTAATCTGGAGAAGTCAGTGGGTCTAGATTTACAGTCTTTTTGGAGTAGTTACCTTACCTTGAAGAATTAGTGTCTCTAAGTCATCAGTTTGTCCTGGGAAATCAACAAGAAAAAAAATACAGTCTTCCCAAGGTGGTAAGATTGCCAGTGTTCCCTATATATTTCTCCTGGATAATCATCAATTCAACTAATATGTAATAAATAACTTCTGTGTAGTATATATTGAGGAGACATGGCAATGAATAGAACAACTATACCCTGAAGCTTCTATTCTTGTGAAAGATATTTTGGTTCTCTGAGAAATGAAGCTTTTAGGTGACATGGAAAGAGGTTGCACTTGTTGCTGCAACTGTATTAGTGTTCTTCAAGATTAGAGGAGACTGCTTGGATGTCCTCATAACAGAGAATCCACCCTTGTCCTTCAGCGTCTCTGCATCCAAGGTGCTTCAAAGGTGCATGTGCAAAGAAAATCTGAGAAAATCGGCCTCCTCTTTGAGCTAAGCAATTCAAATCCTGTGTATTTGTTCTTGTTCTATATGTCCCCCACCCCCTCTAACAAACTTAGATCCTCACTTGAGAGGTTGTAGTATGCTGTAGCTCCAATTATCTCTTGCCTCCATGTCTTTGTCTACTGAGAGCTGGATGATGCTGCATATTTTATGTTGCATATTCATTATCTATAAGCAATCTTGCAGTCTATATTCAGGTTGAATGAACTACGCCACTTACGGCTAAAATGATGATTACGTAAACATTTGAAAAGCTCCCAGTAAATAATACCTATCTCAGATTTGTGAGAGGGTTTTAATAATTGCATGCATTTAAAGTATAAAGAGACCTGCATTCAATGAGGACTTATAAGTGACATATTGATTGGTAGACATGAAGATAAACACATAGATGAAAATAAAGATATCTTAATAAGGAAACTTTTTAGAGTTATCTATTTTTATGCTTATTAGTACCTTTCTATCAAGAATATTTCTCAAATTATTATCTAGGTATAGTTCTCAAGTAATTGTTAGATGTTTGTTGGAGCCATCCTGTGAAAAGTCTACCCAGCTGAATCTTGGAATGTAAAAATTAATTGAATGTGGCTATGACTTGAATCTTGAGGAAACAGCACTTAAGTGATAAAAAAAAGTAGACAGATCAACTGGTGAGCAGATGCATAATTATAAGCGCTTCCTGTAAAAATCATACTTTGTAAAATTCATTTTTGGAGCTAAAAGCAACAAGAAAAGCATATTTTTCTACAATTTTTAAAAAATAATTATATTAAGTAAATTAAAATATAAAATCTAGTGCTATGAAGCACTAGTAAATGTGCTTACAAAGAAATTTATTTTATATTTTAGTAAGTAAAAAATTGCAGATGTTGTTGCTTTTCATCCATTTATTTTAATTGACAAACATTATATATATTTATCATGTACAACATGTTTTTAAAATGTATATATTAGCCAGATGTGGTGCCTCATGCCTGTGATCCCAGCACTTTAGGAGGCAGAGGTGAGAGGATTACCTGAGCCCACGGGTTTGAGACCAGTCTGGTCAACATGTGAATCCTCGTCTCTACAATAAGTCAAAAAATTAGTTGGTCATGATGGCATGTACCTGTAGTTCTAACTACTTGGAAGGCTGAGGCAAGATTGCCTGAGTCCAGCAGTTCGAGGCTGCAGTGACCATGAGCATGCCACTGCACTCCAGCCTGGGTGACAGTGAGACTCCAACTAAAAAAAAAAAAAAAAAGGTGGGGGGGGTGGGGGTATATTGTGGAATGGCTAAATTGAGTTAATTAAAATATGTGTTACCTCACATATGCATCATTTATTTGTAGTGAGAGCATTTCAAATTTAGTCTGTTAGTAGTTTATAAGAATACTTTTTATTCAACTAGAATATATTTCTATACAAAATGTTGCCTTACATAAATGTTTTTCCTAAATTATTTTGACTTAACAACTTAAAGTATAATTGAAATATGATTACATTTATTGTTGTTATTAACTATAGTCATCATGTTGTGCAATAACTCTCTTGAAATTATCCCTTCTATCTAACTGAAACCTTGTATTCTTTGATCAACTTCTCACCAAGACACCTCTAACCTCTAACCCACACCTGGTAACTACTGTTCTACTCTCTAGTTTTGAGTTCAACATTTCAGATTCCATATATAAGTGGAATCATTCGGCAGATGCTTTTATGGATAAAAATTCCTGTTTGCATTTATTTATTACTTTGGATCAATATTTTCAGCCAAAATTAAAAATAAATTCTTAAAAAATACACGATTGAACATAAGGAGCCGGAATGCCTTGTGTTATAATAGACCTGATAAAACATAGTACACTTCTTTTACTTTTATTTGAGAGAATATATACCAGAAAATATCTATAATTTTACTTTGTTAGGAAAAGTTAAGATATACTTTATGTCTTTACATTTTCCCCCATTTAGAAAATGTCAAACAATATGATGCAGACATTTTTCTCAGTAATAGATTATAACTGGTATAAGTGTAAACTGTATATGTCTTGGTATTTGAATTTTGTTCACTTTATGTTATCTCTTTCTATTTTGAGGACTCAGTTCTATAAATGCCTGGAAATTCCATATGTGAAATGCACACAAAATATGTTTCTTGTGTCTATTCATATATCCTGCAATAACCTGAATTCTTTATTTTTTTAATTAAAAATATTAGAGTAAATATTAGAGTCCCAATTAGGTAGAAACCATTTTATTCAACCAGAATCTATTTCTGCACAAAATATTGCCTTACATAAATGTTTTTTGTAAATTATCTTGACTTTAAGAACTTAAAACATAACTGAGAGATGATTTCACTTATTGATGTGATTTGGGCAAAGGTTGTGCTATGGAATCTTACTCTTCCTATAAGCCAGGATTTGGTTTTGCTGCCTGCATTTGTCTGGTCTCTTTCCATCATAATCAGCAGAAGAGCAACGCAATCAACTTAAGGAACTGAAAAAAAAATACAATTTTCTATGTGTATTTTAGCGTGTGTTGTTGGATAAATAGAGTAATTCTCAGATTGCACTCAAATATTGTGAAACAGAAATGACCGAGATAGAGATATTAAAAAGAATGCTGTGCATGCACTTTGTACAGTTCAAGTCACCGTTGAGCTCTCTTCTTTTGAAATTCTACTTGCCATTTCAATTACATTATTACATTTTCTCAATATTTCTTCTAATTTTTTTGCCATCTTAATGATCTCATTTGTCTACTTTATTCTGCCTTTGGTTCATTTTCCTTTCATTCTAACTTACTCCTAGAGTAATGTTATTCATGTTCCACATACATACTACTCATAGATGTTTGGACCTTGAGAGAAGGAAAGATTTTCTATTAGTCTTTCCACCTATCTTATTTTGACCGGATTATACTAATTTCTTAATAATATTTATTCAATTGAACTAAAGAAAATTTAAATACAACTTGAAAACCCTATTCTCCACTAAAAAGTCATGCACTGAACTGTGGTAAGTACATCTATGACAATGCTCAATAAACATTTGAATCTTATCTCACTCAAAGCATCTGCATCTATCCCATCTTTCAATTCACACCCCAAACCTGGTATGCTTGCATTTTCTTCTCAAGAATTTAATATCATCTACACAATCATCCTTTATCACTTACTTACTTTATGTATCTGATCAAGCATTGATTCCAGGAAATTTTAATTGCTATATCTCAAAACCATCTCTCTTTCCGTTCACTGCTACATCTGTAATAAGTCAGATCCTGACACAGTTCACATGCAATTGTCTTTAAACTGTCTCCCAGGCTCTAGTCCTAAATCATTTCAAAATTCCTCAGCACAAGACTTCAGACCTTTAGCATGGATCTTTCTGTTTTATACCTGCTTATCTTTTAAATGACTAAGATTAATATAAGTGGAAGACAAATTTACACAATTCTCCATGGTCTGTTTAGCAAAACGCTAAATGTTGCCTAGCTTCTCAACCTAACTTCTCCATCATTAGCTTTGTGAAATTATGCAAGTTACTTGGATATTCTAAGTCTTTGGTTCCCATCTGTAAAACTGGTATAATAATAGAACCATTTGCTAGAGTTGTTTTGAGGGTTTAATGGATAATCCATGTAAAGTGCTTAGAAGATCAACCACAAGAAACCACTGAGTAAATGTTAGCTCTTATCATTTTTCCCCTTAGATTAGGTAAATTTCTTGGTCTTTCTAAATAGCTTGTACTTGTCCTTAAATACTCAGACACACCTTTCATGAATACTAGAATCATTTATATCTATTTATTTAAAACATGTAACATAATGTAGAAAAATCAATCTCTTTAAGTATCTGTCTTTCTCAATGGAGGAGCAGGGAATATGTCCACCTGATCTCTATGTCAGTAGCACCCAGAATAGTGCCTAGTAAACTGTGGCTCTTCATTTAATGTCTCTTGAAAAGAACTAAAATGATTCTATATTTCTCAATCCTCAACAGCTTGAAGATAAAAATAGATCCTTGTAAGAGTTGCGAGTATTTTGAAGTTCACTTACTCTTTAAAAGTTTTGGCCTCTTTTAAGTCATTTTGAAATAGAGGATACTACCTTTTGCTCTGAAAATTGTTCATTATGGGTACTTTTTAGTATTAATCTCTTTTTTTATATCTGTCTTTCCTATTAACCGGTGACATTTTCTGTCCTTACAGTTATCCAAGTCAGCAGCTGTGACATTGAAACCAATATTACTTCAGATAAATTATGGATTCCACATTGAAATTTCCTAATGTTTAACACCCAGAGTACTGATATATTTCCCTAAAAGTGGTAATGCTTGATTTCTTTGCTTTTTCAAGGAAATAACACTGGTAAAAGTTGACTGATAGACTTGCTGCCTTGACATACAGCCATAATTAGCTGTTCACTGATATCAACAGAGTTGATACATGTATCAAAGTTTTTATGTTTCATTTATATTGAAATCATTGTCAATACTATTGCCGATGTTTTGAACTCATGATGTCATAGAAATTCTATAAAATTTTCTTTTGCTCTTGTGTGTTTGTGTGTGGCTTTAGTTGCAACCTACATGCCATTTACTGCATTGTAAACCACTGGGTACTAGGCAGAAAGGAAATGAGTGACATGAAACAATAATGTAAAAGTATTTATACCATCTCCTAAAATATGGCTTCTGTTCCTTAAACTAAACTGCAATTCTTTACTGTAAGTCTCCGCCATTTTTTGTGCAAACACAGTATTGTTAGATCAAACATCCTTTTCACTCAGGTGCATATCGTGTCTCAGAGAATTAAATATTTTGTTCAAATGAGAGACATTAATAAATAATGGATCCCAGGTAAGTAAAACTTGGATATAAATCTCAATAATTAGCTAGAAATAAAAGAATAAGAAATTAGATGATTTTTGTACATATTTTAGGCACATTTCACAGTGTTTGTTAGTTTGTGAAACAGAAAAAAGAACGATATTTACACTCAATTAGTTTATAAGATATTTGGGAAAGAAAAAAATGTGTAAGACATATCCCAGGGGTGCCAAAAGTGTACACACATTTTAAGAGATGTTATCTATGTATTATTTTTAGTTTGCCATAATCAGAAGTGTCTGGACACTGACAGTAATCACTTTGAGCAAGTCTTGCAATTGCAGAAGTCAAACATGACTTTTATTCATCTTTTGCTATTGGTATATATTGAGTATTACAATTTTTTAAAAGTTTTTTTTTTCCTTTATTAAAATATGTATACATTTATTTGGCACCCTCTGTATTTAATAATTTAACATTGCCTATGATAAGAATAAAAGAATGTTAGAGTCAGTCCTTGGTACAGAATTTGCAAATGGAAACATTTCTGAAGAGCATATAATATTGATAGAGGGTAGTGTGATACGTTCAATTCTTAAATCAAGAAAGAAGAGAAAACGCAATGATATACTTATTCTACAAATTAATGCTATTTTATTCTGAGTAGCTAAATACAGTGTCAAGAAAGCACCAGTTATCAATCAGAAACATCCATATTTGTACTGAAGAGAAAAAAAAGTCTCTACTTTCAAAGAAAGATGCATATTTCTAGTTAACAATCATATTACTCTAAATATTGGGAGAAAAAGGTCAGAATTAATTAAAATTTCCAAATTGTTTTCTGGCATAACAATTTTCACAGATATTCACATATACTTTAATAGAAAGTGTTTTTAATTCATTCTAACTCTACAAGTTTTTCATTTGCACATAAATTTGAGTCCTTTCAGCCTTGACTTAAATTGTGGATAAAATAGCTTTGTGCAACATAGAATAAAGGCTTTTTAAAAGGTTTAGAACATTTCCAGATAGAAAATAGCTCATGCAAAACATTGTGATGAGATAAGTATGAAGAATGCAAAACCATATGGATTAATTTTTCTTTTAAATACAAATTGAATATGGAACCATGAGAAAAGTCACTTGAAAGAATAGAAGTAGATGACAGAGTATGAGAAAAGTCTATTCTATATTGCTATATATTTCTTTTAATAAGAACTAAAATGAACTTTTTAAAGTGTATAATAGTCACTATAAAATGGTTTATTTTTTATGGTATAAATAATATGCTTCTTAAATTAACAATTGCATTTTATTCTACAAATTAGTAAATATTGTCTACAATTTACTTAATTATTTGCCAGAAACCTTACTTATATCCCTCATGTATAAATTCATAAGACTAAGTGAAGATAGAATAGGTAAAACACATACAGGAAGCAAGGTGCTTAGAGGGTTCATTTTTGGTAATAAAGTCACAGCTGAAGATAATCCCACCTTGTTCCATGAATGCTGCTTCTTTATATTTCCTCATAACGTCCTTAAAATATACCCCTCCCAATCAATATTAAACATACTCGTTTCCTTAGTATTAGAGAAAATATATTCTCCATTAATCAGATGTACTCCTTAGCTGTATTCAATATGCTGTAATTTATTTTTCCCCCTTCTCCAGCCTTAACAAATATCCTGAAAGCATATACTACACTTGTTATTTACACTAGCTCTTTATCCCATCACCTCATTGCTGTCCATTATCTTCTTCTATATTTAAAATTACACAGATTTCCAACGACAAATCACATGTAATTTGGTTTATATCACTAGACACTCTTATTCTGAAGACACTCTCATCAGCACTTATTCTTATGTAATGGTATCTTTAGGTTTTGATTCTGATTTTTCTTTGATATTCTACTCTGCTCTCCACCAAAATCTCATCTACCTTCATATCTTCAAAAGTCATCTGTGATGTGATTTATAAATCAACACTTTAAAGTTTGTTCTTGAGATTTTCCCACATCCAGCCTGTAATTAACATATATATTTTAGCTATTACCAGGGACATCTTGAAATTAAAATGACTAAAACTCAATTTTGATCTTCACATTTAGAAAAGTAAGTATTCAATGTATTATTTTTCACCATCCGTATCACAATATCTAGCATTGAATGTGACACATAATTTCCATAGAATCTAGTTATTGTAAAACTATATTTTAACTTACAAGTGAACATTTTATTAACTATCTATCTAATTATTTTCAGTAGGAGTCTCACTCTGTTGCCAAGACCGGAGTGCAGCATTCTCATGGAAACAGTAGCCTTGACCTTCCTCTTCACCCTTCCAAGTAGTTGGAATTATAGGTGCATGTCACTATACCTGGTTAATTTTTTGAGTTATTGCAGAGACAAGACCTTGCAAAGTGGCTCAGACTGGTCTCAAACCCCTGGACTCATGAAATCCTCTCACCTCCGCCTCCCAAAGAACCGTGATTACAGGCATGAGCCAATGTGTGTGGCGAACATTTTATTTTTAATCAAATATTTAAACTTGAGGGTATATATTAGCCAGAAGTTATCTTCTTCAACTTAACTTACTATGGCCAATTTTAGGAAGTATACTTAATAATTTTGAATACAATTTGAATTGTCTGGAATACTTTCAATAAGATTGGTATCAGCTCCTCCTTGTATGTCTTGTAGAATTCAGCTGGGAAGCAATCCAATCTGAGGCTTTTTTTGGGGGGGGGGAGCGGGAGATCTGTTGTGACTGAGTCAAATTCCTGGCTTGTTATTGGTCTGTTTAGAGTTTCAATTTCTCTTTTCAACCTTGGGAGTTGTGTGATTTCAGAAAGTCCTCCATTTCCTTTAGGTTTTCAAGTTTATTTGCATGCAGGTGTTCATAATAACTTCTGATTATCTTTTAAATTTCTTCTGGATCTGTTGTGACTTTGTCTTTTGCATTTCTAGTTTTGTCTACTTGGACTTTCTCTTTCTTTTTTTTTTTAAGTCAATTCAGCCAGGAGCCCATCAACTTTATTTAATCTTTCAAAGAACCAGTTTTCTGTCTTATTGATTCTTTCTATGATATTTGTGTCTTCTATATCCTACAATAGTGATTTTATCTTGGCCATCTGGATTCTTCTGCTGAAACTAGGATTTTGGTGATCTTGCCTTTCCAGTTCCCTTGGATGTGACATTTTACTGTTTACTTTCTGTTTTCTTTATGTGTGTGTGTGTGCAATGTTATAAAGTATAAAAGCAACAGATGCTGGTGTATGTGCAAAGCAAAGAGAATGTTTCTACACTGTGGAAGTGCAAGCTAGTGCAACCATTATGGAAAGTAGTGTGGCGCCTCCTAAAAGAACTAAAAATTGACCATCCATATGATCCACCAATTCCTCTCCCAGAAATCTACCCAGAAAAACATAAGTTGTTTTACCAAAAGACACCTGGACATACATGTTCAGTACTGTACTATTAACAATAGCAAAAACAGGGAATTGACCTTACTGCCCATTGAGTGGACTGGATAAATAGAATGCTGTACAGAGAAAAGATGGAGTATTACACAGTCATAAAGACAAACAAAATCATGGAGTATACGGCAGACTGGATGGAATTGGAGACCATCATACTAAGTGGTTTATCCCAGCGACAAAGAACAGAATACTGCGTGTTCTCACTCATAAATGAGCATTGAACAATAGTCACAGGAGCCCAAGGGAAGAACTGAGAGTTGCTGGGCACTGTTAAGAGAGGGAAGACGGGAGAGAGGGGGTTAGGGAGTACATGTTAACACAAAGTTTACCTGGTCCACTACCAGGGGTTGTGAGGGTCAGCTGAAAGCCCAAACTTCACCTGCATGCAGCCTACTAATGTAGCTAACCTTTACTTGTACTACACATCTTTATAACACAAATTTAAAATTAATAAGTTGAAGACGTCTGGTCAGTGTGGGTTAGTTGTTACTTTAAAAACATCTACGGAATATAACCTGATCTGAAGTTACAAACATTAAAGAAAATATATTCTAAAGTAACATTTTAATTTTCCATGTATGTTCCTTCATTAATTTTGGTTTTGGGAGAAATATTTATTTCAAATGTTTTATATGTAATCAGCCATGTTTTATTCATCTATTGCTCAATATAAACTAATGGGGTGTAGACATTTTAATATTAGATTATCAAAGTTTGTGAATTATCTACAGCATAGCATCTTTTGATGAACGCAACTGACTAAAATATGTCATTGTATTAGACTCTTCTAAGTACACCTAAATATGATAGCATAGTGTCTTTCACAATAACATTATATCAAGTCATTTTAAAAAGAAGAAATCTATTGTATTTTAATTCCAATAACTTATAATCAACTCTACTAGTCCCATGATGATATAAAGATAAATTGATGAAACATTTTAAACTTAATCTACTATATTAGTGCTATATGGACCTGTTCTTCCTTTGATTTTAAACATCAGATTTACCTGGCTTTTATTTAATTAATTTGTTTAATTGATACAAATTTTGAGAAAATGCTTATAACTCTATTATAACATCCACATTAATGAAGTGTACATTATGACAAGTGTCCTAATGGAGATTTTTAAAAATATTTTTGCTATTTGTTCTATATTTTATTATATATAAAGTTACCATCAGATAAATATTTTGACTGAATTTAACAACAGATCCCATTTAAAAGTTTAGAACTAAGATAGCTCTTTGAGGTCTAATTTTATATCATTTTATAAATTTGCTATTTATGGCTACATATTTATATTATAATAGATGAGGCATGTGTATATAATTTGTAACAGGATATCTGTGAAATATATACACTCTACACTTTTTAAATGACCTGTACATAGCAGTTTCTTTGGGAATCACTAAAAACGGCACCCTTTTTTGCCTTGACGTCTGAAGGTATTGAATATTAAATAATTTTCTGAGCCGGGCTCAGTGGCTTAACCTGTAATCCCGCGCTTGGGGAGGCCGAGGTGAGTGAACTGCCTGAGCCCGCGGTTTCGAGACCCACCTGGGCAACTTGGTGAACCCTCATCTCTACCATAAATCAAAAAATCAGCCGGGTGTGGTAGCGCACGCCTGTAGTTCCAACTACTTGGAAGGCTGAGGCGGAAGGATCTCCGGAGCCCAGCAGGTCGAGGCTGCGGTGGCCGGGAGTAGCCACTGCATTCCAGCCTGGGCAACAGAGCGAGACTCCAACTCAAATAATAATAAGAAGAAGAAGAAGAATTTTCTGGTAATTTACTAATTAACACATATAAAGTTATTTATTGCCATTGTTAAGAAAAAAATTTATAGTTAATTTTTTTTTTATTATTGTATCGTGGGTTACAGTTAGGGGTTAGGCATACCAAAATGCTTCGTTCAGGCACCTTTGATGATAAGAGGTGTCTCCCCATCCCCAGACAGATATTTACCACCATTAATCCCATCACCCTCACCTCCCCCCGCCCATAGTTTCCCACCCCTGTCAGTCATTTTCTTGTGGTAATACGTTGGATGATCAAGGTCTACTATATGAGTGAGAACATGTGATACTTAGTTTTTTGTTTCTGTGAGAGGTCACTCAGTATTATGGACTCTAGTTCCAT
>CAUYQG010033068.1:0-31761 GCA_963574415.1 Tarsius wallacei
AGGCTTGCACATCCTGGCTTTGTGACTTTCCACATATTACTTAAGTGAGATTCTATTTGCTAATTTTTTTTTTTTTTTTTTTTTTTTTTAGTTGGAGTCTCACTCTGTCGCCCAGACTGGAGTGCAGTGGCTGCTCCCGGCCACCGCAGCCTCGACCTGCTGGGCTCCGGCGATCCTTTCGCCTCAGCCTTCCAAGTAGCCGGAACTACCGGTGCACGCTACCACACCCGGCTAACTTTTTGATTTATTGTAGAGATGAGGTCTCGCCAAGTTGCCCGGGCGGGTCTCAAACCCACGGGCTCAGGCAATCCACTCACCTCAGCCTCCCAAAGCATGGGATTACAGGCTGAGCCGCCGAGCCCGGTTTATTTGCTAATTTTAAAGAGGCAATAATAACCCTCTCCCTCACAGGGCTATCGTAAGTATTAAATGAGATAATGAATGGAAAGTGCATGGTGCCCGGCACCTAGTGAGTACTTGATAAATGCTAGCTTTTATTCTAGTATTCATTCATCCAAAAACATATTTATCATGTATTGACTCTATTTGGGCTCTAACTTAGTCATATTACCCAGACATGCCACCCCCCCCCCACCACAACGCTCATAGCCTGGTGTGAAGAGCAGAGGGGAAGGCAGGTGACTGTAGTTCCACACAAAAAGGTTGTGAGAAGACAAGATAGAGGAAAGAGATGCCTGGGAAGGCTCCCAGAGGACACGGCATTGTTCTGGGCTTTGCCTGAGAGAAACTGGAAGGATATTTCATGAAGAAGGACCAGCAGGGCAATAGCTAGAAGTATGAGACAATACAACCCAGGCAGGGAGTAACAGACAATTCAGAACTTTAAAGTCTGGGCTGTATGTGGAGGAGGCCAGGAAAGGAGAGGATTTGGAACGAGCTTGTCTTTCTTAAAAAGATAGGAAAATGTTTAAACATGATCAGATATATTTATTTCAACTGCATTCCCATTATGATAAGGAATAAGAGTGTGTCTGATTGTTTTTTGTTTGTTTTTGAGTCAGAGTCTCACTCTTTTGCCCAGGTTGAAGTGCAGTAGCATGATTATGGCTCACCGCAGCCTCGACCTCCTGGGCTCAAGTGAACCTCCCACCTCAGCCTCTAGAATAGCTGAGACTACAGGTGCTTCCCACCACATCTGGCTAATTTTTTGAATTTTGGTAGAGACGAGGTCTCACTATGCTGCCCAGGCTGAACTAAACTACTGGGCTCAAGCACTCCTCCCCCTTTGGACTTCCAAAGTGCTGAGATTACAGGTGTGGGCCACCCCACCTGGCCGAGTGTGTCTGTTTTTAACACTTTATTTAACATTATTCTGGAAGTACCAGCCTACACAGTTAGACAAAAAAAGGAAACCAGAGGCATATAAATTAGAAAGGAGGAGAAAAATTGATGATATTTACAGCATCAACTGAAAAACCGTTATACAAGAACTCAGTAGTATTGCTAGATGCAAAATTAATATATTGAAATTAACAGTCTTATACAATATAAAGAACCAGTTAAAGCCCTACCCCACCTGTCCACAATAGACCCATGTAACAAACAGACACATGTACCCTCAAGTCTAAAATAAACCCCAGTAGGATTTTAAAAAATACACAAGCCTAGAAGAAGCTGATTCTGAAGTCCATATGGCAATATAAACAAGGACATTCTGAATAATAAAGAGTAATGAATGGGAATTCGTTTTTACACATATTAGATCACAGGCTAAACCTACCACATTTTAGACACTATGATATTGGTGCATTTTACACAGATGGATCAATAGAAAAGAACAGAAAATTTGTAAACATACTTGTGGTAGAATTGTGTACCCCCAAAAGATGTTTAAGTTCTAACCTCCAGGACTGTGACTGTAACCTGACTTGGAAATAGGATCTTTGCAGATCCTAAATTAAATGAGTTCGGCTGGGCTCGGTGGTTTAGCCTGTAATCCCAGAACTTTGGGAGGCCGAGGTGAGTGGATTGCCTGAGCCTGCGGGTTCGAGACCAGCCCAGGCAACCTGGGGAGACCTCATCTCTACAATATATCAAAAAATTAGCTGGGCGTGGTAGCCTGCGCCTGTAGTTCCGGCTACTTGGAAGGCTGAGGCGGAAGGATCATCAGAGCCCAGCAGGTCGACACTGGGTGACTGTGAGCATGCCACTGCACTCCAGCCTGGGCAATGGAGTCTCCAACTCAGAAAAAATTTTTTTAAATTTTTAAAAATTAAATGAGTTCATACTGGATAAGAGTAATACTGGATTAGGCCTTAATCCAATGGTTGGTATTCTTATAAGACAAGTGAAATTTGGACACAGACATAAACACAGAAGGAGACAGTCATGCGAAGACAGAAGCAAAGAGAGACTGGAGTTAAGTTGCCCCAGCCTAAGGAATGCCAAGGACTGCTGGCAAGCACCAGAAACCAGGAGAGATGCGTGGAACAGTTGTCCCACCACAATCACCAGAGGGAGCCTGGTCCTGCTGATACCTTGATCTCAGACTTCTAGCCTTCTAAACTTTGAGAAATGTATCGGTTGTTTTAAGCTACCCAGTTTGTAATAACTTGTTAGGACAGCCCTGGGAAACCATCAGAGTACCCAAATGCCTGCAGGAATTCAGAATATGACCAAAGTGACATTGCTAATCAATAACAAAAAGATGGATTATTAAATGGTGCTGGAACAACTAGATAGTCACCCAGAGAGAAAAAGCTAAGTCCCTACCTCACATCTTACATGAAAACACATGCTGGCATGAAGAGAACCCGGGAGTACTTTCAAAAGTCTTCTTACAGTAAAGAAGGTCTTCTAAAGTATGAATTTTAAAAAACTAAATCCATCAATGAAAAGATTGATAAATTTGGCCACATAAAATTCTTAAATTCTGCTTGAAAGATAATATAAACAAAGTCAAAAGACATATATTATAGACGTATCATATGTTATCAACAAGGGACTGATATTCTTGTTATTTTAAGCACTCCTACATATCAGAAAGAAAAAAACCAACCTAATTAAAAGATAGGCAAAGGATATAAACAAACAGTTCCCAGGAAAGGAAATGTAAATGATTCTTAGTCATATGAAAACACGGTCAACCTCTCTTGTAGTAGGAGAAGTGAGATTACAGTTAAGTGATATCATTTTATATCTAACAGATTGACAAAGATCAAAAAGTTTGATAGCATGCTGTGTTGGCAAGGGTGTGGGAAACAGGCATTCTCATTCATTGCGAGTGGGAGGGCAAATTGGTACAACCTCCCTGAAGAGCAATTTGGCAATATCTGAGTAAATTCAAAATCTACATACCCTTTAACCCGGCATTTCCATTTCTAGGAATTGCCTATACAGATATACTTGCACATATGCAAATTGATGTATCAATGTGGATATTTATTTCAGTTTTGCTTATAATAACAGTAGATTGAAAACAGTCTAATTTTCCATCTGTAGGGAAGTAATGAAACCAATTACAGAACATCTACGCTGTGGAATACTATGCACTGGTTTAAAAGAACGGAGCCATGTCATCTTTCCAATATGAAGAAATCTCTGTGATATGCAGTTAAGGGGTGGGCAGAGGGGAAGTCAAGTGCAGAGCAATACACATATACACATATAAATACACTTGTCCAGTACAATGCCATGGTGTAAAAAACGTCTTCACAGGCAGAGAATGTCTCTGGATAGGCAAGAAATGGGTGCAGGGACTGCTTTTAAGTAAGGAAGTAGAATGCTAGGTAAGGAAACTGCATACTTTACATTTACATACAATATGTGTATGTGGTAGAGAGGGAACTATATGTAACTCAAAAACACTAATAAGAAAGCAAAAAAAGGACAAGTTTCCACCTAAGATCAGACAGAGTTTAAACGCAAGCTCCACTACTTTCTCAGACAAGTTATATCAGCTTTCTAAACCTTAGTTTCCCCATCTGTAAAGTGGGAATAATGATATTGTTCACCTCAAGGATATATGTGTGTGGAAAGAGAACAAAAGTGGCAAAAGGTCAACAACGGGTGAATCTAGGAAGGGCACGTGGGAGTTTATTGTACTATTGCACCTTTTCTGGAATTTTGAAAAATTTTCAAAATAAAGATTTTAGGGTTTTTTTTTTTCTTCCTGATTCACAGACCCCACCCCAGGTGAGACTGATAAACCAAACTTTTTTCTAAGCAGTGTACTCCGAGCACCCCTGGACTAGCGCAGAGCTGGGGCTAGAAGCCAGGTGACCTTGATGACTGGGCCACCCCAGCAACTTCCTGCAGGGCTCCTTTCCTGCTTTGTGGGCAGGTAAAGAGGACCCTTTTCCAGGTGGGCACGTGCAGGGCAGGGCACTAGGAATCGGAGGTCGGAGGCTGAGGGACCAGCTCTCCTTGGCTCTGTCTCGGGAGAAAAGGACCCAGTTTTCGCCCTCCAGGACTGAGGGCGAGGAGCGGCGCCCCGGGGGTGCCAAGCCCCGCCCCCCACCCACCGCGGGGGCTCTCCGCGGGGCCTGTGCCGGGACACGCAGGGAATCCCGGCCCTGGCGGAGCCCCCATCAGATAAAGCCGCCTCCCCCGCGCTGGCAGCCCTCGGAGCCGGCGAGGAGTTTACGTAAGCCGTTGTTGATGGAAAAACAAATGCACCAACAGGCGTTTCCTGGCCTGCTCGGCAGCCAGCCGCGGGCCCCAGACGCTGGCTCACCCCAGAGGCTCCGTCCTGACAGCTCCCCGGGGGCTCGGGTTGAACTCCGGGGGTCCCAAGTGTTGGGAGATCAGTTCTGGGGGGGGTGCCAGAGGCTCCCCCACCCACCCAAACTTGGGCCACCCTGCACGAGGGCCCAGCACGCAGGAGGCAGTTAATGAATGCATGCTGTAAACCCCTGCTCCTGCCCGCCCCAGCAGCAGCCAGGGCCCCCTTCCCTCCCCACGAGGCCCCAGCTCTGGCCCCACCCCCGCCCCGGGCCCAGAGCCCAGGAGGACGCGATCCAGGTCTCCATCCACACCACTCCAGGAGCGCCTGTTGCATGCCCGGCCCTGCTCAGAGGCCCGGCGGTGATGAGGTGTGGGAACCAGGGAAGAACCGCGCACCGGGCATGTGCTAAGAAGAAATGGAGGTGGGGGGGAAGGTGGGAGAGGGAACCGGGAGGTGGGGCAGGGGGTTGTCTCTCTGCACATGGAGCCTGCTTTCCCGACTGTAAAACTAAAGGGGCGTCGGGGCTGACCATCAGAGAGCTGTTGGAGGAATGAGAGGAGGCGATCGAGGGTGTGTCTTACCCGCACCCCAGCCCATCTTGGCCTTAGGGATGGCCAGGGTTCAGATCCTGCTCTGTCAGCATAATCCCGTCGCCGATTGCCCACTGCCTCCTTATCTGTAAAAGAGAACTACTACTTGTACCGACCTCAAGTTTGAGAATTAAATGAGACATTTTGAGGATTAAAAAGAGATAAATACAAAACCCTTAAATCATACCTAGCGTAATGTCTGACACAAAATATCACATAGGAACATGTCACTGTAGGTGTAAGTAAATTATTCCCACCTGCCGTTTCCCTCTCAGCACAGACACTGCCTTTCAGGTGGCCTCACTGACCCTCCTGTCCCAGGTCAGGTGCCTCAGTTCCATTCCCTCACCAGTAGTCCCCATCAACCCATTCTCTTGGTAACTCCCTGTGCCTAGGGAACTACGCGTTTCCCACCAGACTGTGCACCTACTGTGTGCCAGGTCCAATGCCAGCCCTGGGAACCCAAAGGTAAATCTCATTTTGGTCCTGTCCTCCAGGGGGTCCAAGCCTGAAGTGGTGGAGATGCATGTGTACACAGAGGAAGTTTCGATGAAGAAAACCAGTGGAACCTGGAATCACTATGAGGATGGTATAGAAAAGATCATGTTGGCATGGCATTAGCAAGCAGCATGACACCCAGTAGGTACACCCCAAAGCCACAATGACATAAAATGATACCATTTATTAGTGGAAAGACCTGGAATCAAATGCTGACTCCGCCACTTACTCGCTTAGGCAAGGCACTGTCTCTTTCTGGGCCTAGATTTCCCCATTTATCCAAGGGAGATTCTAATATTAAACACCCATCTTAAGGCTCTGGTGAGATTCAAACAAGCACTTTCTGGACTATCAGAGGGTTAATCCTATCAGTCATGAACTATCACTACCACTGGGGGGAAGACAGCCTGTGACACAGGATTTGGTATCAGGTCTGGGGTCAGGACCCAGCCTGGACACTCCTCATGTTGTGACCTATAGCAAATGTCTCAGCCTCAGTTTCCTCATCGGTAAAGTGGGGATAGCAATATCTACCGCAGCTTGGTGCGACAAGCCAAGGAGATCGCAAAAATAAGAGCTAATACTTGCTGCACACTTATTCAATGTCAGGGAGGGTTTTTAAAATGATTTTTATATATGAGCTCACCTGCTGTCATTTTACAGTAGGGAAGTTGAGGCAGAGAGATGTTAAGTAACTTGCCCAAGTTCACAGAGCTGGGAAGCATTGCTGGGAAATAATCCTGGCAGTCTGGCTGGCACTGAAGCTCAAGGTCCTACCCACACTGCATCACTGCCTCCCGGAATCCGTACCAAGAGCTTGGCCCTGTACCAAGGCCAAGACACATAGTCAGGCCTCAGCAAACAGTAGCAATTGTTACAGTTCTATTAATATGTGGTGTTGATATCATCATGATCTTAATTACTCATCAATCCTTCTCAGAGCAGGGCAGGCTGATGCACTTTGGGCCCGAGTGGCTGCCAGCTGCGAGCTGGCGCCAGGATCCCAAAATATGGCCAGAGCCTTGTCATACCCAGTGACACACCCAGTGAAAGCCCAGGTGGTGGTAGGGGCAGGTGGGTCCGGTGCTGGGGCTGGGCCCTGGGTGAGCCTGAGTGTCACATGCCCCTCTTTGCCCTGTGTGGTGTTGGATACCCACTGGCTCCTGGAGCAGGGCAGGGCCAAGAGGGGGAGGCAGGGGCAGACACTGGGCCTTTTGTGTCCTGCTCCCCACGCAGCCCAACCCAGAAACCCGTCCCCACCCCTGCCCCAAGCTGGGCAAAGGGTGTGCAGTGCCCTCCCAGGAGAGGAAAGAATTCCGACTGGAGTCGGGAGTCCAGCCAGGACACTGGCTCCACTGCTTTTTGGCCGAGTGTGCTTGGGCCAGTCCTCCTGCATTCAGGCCTGGCTTTCTTCATCTCTAAAATGATGCATAGAGAGTTGGTCTTAGGTATGGGCAATGATCAGGGAAAGGAGAGGAAAAGAAAATATTGCTCCTGAGGGGACAGGACAGGCCCAGAGGTTGGCTAAAAGCATGATTAGGGTTTTCACTCTCTCCTCAGACAGACCTAAATCACCTCTCAACCCCAACACACACACACCCTATCGGCATCACACAGGCAGAGGCTACTTTGAACATATGTGCACACCTGAACTCTCATCCCTGTGTGGACACACAGACCTACACAAACCCCTGAACACAGACACACACGCACACTTCATCACAGACACACATACCTAGTCATAGATGTACACACACACACACACACACACACACACACACATCTCAACACACACAGACAATCCCACAGGAGCACAAATCCCAACATGAGCACACTCATCAATTCACCAGAACACAGCCACAGACCTCCACCCACCACCGTGACCACCCCCACCACCTGCAAGCTCCAGTCCTCCAGGAGGCCACTGGGGGGCAGAGTGAACCCCTCTGGGCACCCGGGATGGACTGCATGATCTTCATCCCTCCCATACTTGAGGGGCCCCTCAGGCTTGACCCCAACTGCCCACCCCAGAGGCAGGAGGAATGAGGCTAAAGGAAAGAGGGACCCTTGGGGGACCTACTGTCACTGCTATTCACCTCTGCCTAACGTATTACCTGGCACACGTTAGGGACTCAAAAGCATCACTCCCCATTTTGAAGTTGAGGAAAGAGCTCAAAGTAGATCTCCCGGCTCCCTGACATCCCCGGGGAATTTCATCCGCGCGGAAACGAGACCCGTGAGGAGGGAGGGCTGGACCCGGGGCAATGCCGCGGTGCACCACCAGGGGGAGTCCTCCGCCCAGCCCCTGCGGGGGCTCTGGCGCCCCAGACCAGGCGTGCCCCCTCCAATGCCCGCGGTGCCCGCGCCAGCTTCCCCGGGGAGCTTGCCTAGGTCCCGGCGGGCGCCCCCGCAGGATGTCTCCGTTCCTTCCCCACCCCCTCCTTCCCCACTTCGGCTCCTGCTTCTCCCCAGTCCCCGGGGACCGCCCCCGCCAGCTCCAGGCCCGCAGTCACCCCCTCTGCCCGGAACCGCCCAAACCCACCTCCACCCCAGGCTCTGCCTGACGACCACTAAGGCCATCCCAGAGGGGAGCCCCTCCCTCGTCTCTTTTCAGGAGCATAAAGGTGGCTGAGTTGAAAGAGGAATTGAATAAACAGCATCAGCTCCCAGGAACACAGCACTCCGCGTGAGTTATGCCGTTCGGTGTCCACAAAACTCTTTGAAGGAGGTAATCACTGCCCTCTTTTACGGATCGCAAACACTGGAAACTCAGGGAGGTTAAGCGCTTTGCCCAGGATCCCACAGCAATAAGTGGCAGGGCAGAGTGTAGCACCAAAGCTCTAAGGACCAGCTCTAACCATAGTGAGTGCCCATGCGTTCATTCTCTCCAGAACTTGGGAAATGTTGATTAAGGACCCTGCACGTGCTGGGCACTGTGCAGGGTGTAACAGAAAACTGAAGAGAGTTGCTGAGTCAGGGAGCTCAGCAGCAGGAAAGAGTAGAGGAAAGCACTTTCAAAACATGCCTCTATAGTCATCATCATCATCATCATTGTTATTTTAATTTTATTTTGGCCAAATGGACTTATTTTCTATTTTACTCGTTCATTTTATTTTGAGTCAAGGTCTCACTCTGTTGCTGGAGTGCAGTGGCATGATCATGGCTCACTGCAGCCTTGACCTCTTAGGCTCAGGTGACCCTCCTGCCCCAGCCTCCTAAGTAGCTGGGACTAAAGACATGCACCACCATGCCTGGTTAATTTTTTAAAAATTTTTTGTAAAGACAAGGTCTCGCTATGTTGCCCAGGATGGTCTCGAACTCCTGGGCTCAAGCAATCCTCCTGCCTCAGTCTCCCAAAGTGCTGGGATTACAGGTGTGAGCCATCGCACCTGGCTCAGATTCATCATCAATTTGCTCATTTATGAAAGAGATGTTACTAGGACCTCTGTGCCCAGCACTGTGCTGACCACACTGAACCAGGCAGGCACTGGTCAGCTCCTTGTGGCCCTGTTGCAGGTGCGTTGGGGAAGATAGACAAGCACAGCCCTGTGTCGTGACGAGGGTGGAATCAGGAGGGGAGGTGGCTAAGCAGGGAAGGCCCCAGAGAGGAGGGGACATTTGAGCAGGAATTTTTGAGAGGAAGAAGATGGGTAGTTCCACCAGGCAGAGAGCCCACCCAGCATGCAAAGCACTGATGAGTTTGGTGCACCTGGCTGACTTTAAGATGGGCGGGTCCCAAGTCCTGCACCAGAGAGGTAGGCAGGGACCAACTTGTGTTCAAGCCTCAAATGCCAGCTTGAGGACCAACTTGCTCAGGAGGGCTGGGAAACTCAAAGAATAGAGGCACTGAGTAAGTGTCCTACGTCCCTTTCAGGCCTCCCCCATCTGACTGACAGTACCTTGAGGGGAAGGACCTGGCTAACACTTGGATGTTTTAAAGCCATCAGAAGCTCAACAAATCTAACGACCATATCCCTGATCATCTTGCCCCCTCGTCTTCCTGATGACTTTTCCCATGACATTGAAGGGTGCGGCTACCCGACCAGTTAGAGCCCTGACCCCTCGTGGCTCTCTCCCTCCAGCTTATCCATCCCCTCTGCCTCCACCCAGTCAGAGATTCCTTCACCTGACTGACTTTAAGAAGCCGGGCTTGGTGGCTCAGCCTGTAATCCCGTGCTTTGGGAGACTGAGGTGAGTGGATTGCCTGAGCCCACGGGTTCGAGACCTGCCTGGGCAACTTGACAAGACCTCATCTTTACAATAAATCAAAAAATCAGCCAGGCATGGTAGCACGTGCCTGTAATTCCGGCTACTCAGAAGGCTGAGGCGGAAGGATCGCCGGAGCCCAGCAGGAGGAGGCTGCGGTGGCCGGGAGCGGCCACTGCACTCCAGTCTGGGCAACAGAGTGAGACTCCAACTCAAAAAAAAAAGAAACCCTTCACATGCACTCCTGAACGCCCCCTGCCCTGACTCATCATGGAATCAGAATTAAGACCCAGCCATGCTGCCTGAGGAGCCCTTGGCCATGTCTCCAGTCAAGCCTCCTACCATATTGGCCCTTGCTCTGAAAGCTCCAGTCACACTGGTCACCTTTTAGTGCCTTGGACCTTCTAGGCCTCAGGGCCCTTGCACATGCTGTAACTACTTCCTTCCTTCCCCCTCATTTGCGAGCTAATTCCCATTCACTTATCTGATCGCAGTGACATTTTTCTGCAAGAAGCTGTTCTTTTCCTTACCTGTGTATATGCTCTTATGGTCCCACATAGGTCTCATCACAGACATCATTAGTTACTTTTGAGGTTAACCTTTGTCTCCAGGGGTGACTGAGTTCCATAAGGGCAGGAGCCATCTTATTCACTGGTACCCCTGGCTCCCTCTCAGAATAGGGCCTGGCACTCACTAAGTGTCCTTCAGCGAGATGACCCTAAGAGAGGATGGGTCATCCCAAAGAGCCCTTCCTCTCTTTGCACTTACCCTGCTCAATCGTAACCTGAGGTGAGCAGTCCCCAAAATGGCTGCCTATCAAAATTCCTGAGGAACTTTTTTTTTTTGTGAGTTGGAGTCTCACTCTGTGGCCCAGGCTAGAGTGCAGTAGCATGATCACAGCTCACCACAACCTCTACCTCCTAGGCTCAGGCAATTCTTCTGCCTCCGCCTCCTGAGTAGCTAGGACTACAGGTGCATGCCACCATGCCTGGCTAATTTTTTTTTTTGAAGAGACGAGGTCTCGCTATGTTGCACAGGCTAGTCTTGACCTGCTAGGTTAAAGCAATCCTCCTGCCTCACTCTCCCAAAGTGCTGGGATTATAGTCATGGCCATCGTCCGGGCCATGAGGGACTTTTGAAAAATGCACAGATCATCATCATCATCATTGAGTTGGGGGTGGGGAGAGGGTGAGGTATAGATGTTACAAGAGTGAGGGAATGTTGACAACAATGGAAGCTGAACAGTGGGTACAGGGGTTCATTGTACTCTTCTGTTTACTTTGTATATGTTTGAGATTTTCCATCATAAAAAGTTTTGTATGCGACTCTGCAGCCTGGACTCCTCCCCAGAGGTGGTGGCGGGTCAGCAGGATAATGTGGAAATGCCACGGAGTGGCCCTGATGAGCAGCTCTGGCTACAGCTTCTCCCAGGCCTCTTCCAGCTCTGAAGAAGTGTCAGACACTCGCTCCCGTCCACATGGATGCTGTTCATTGGTGGAAAAATACCACACCCTGAGCATGCGCTCTGCCCTCTCCCTCAGTCCCTCCTCTGCCTCAAACACTTCTAGGTCAACTGCCTGATCTTCTAGCACAAAAAGTTCCCTAAGTCCCAGCCTGTGTTAGCAGCCTCATCTGAACTTCCTGACTTGCCCAGTGCCCAGTCCCAGTTGCACTGGCACCTGGTCTGCTTCCACGAGCCCACAGTGTAGACCTGAATTGCCTGGGTGCCCCCGGCCTCCTGGCGCCATGGACTCATTGACTCATGCTGGCTGAATTGAATTGAATTGCCATGAACGTGTCTCTGCGGCCCCCAAACTGTAATCCTGGGCAAGTGGCTTCTCCTTGGCTCCTTTCTCTGTGAAAGGAAACGACAAGTCCTGCCTCCGCAGGGCCGTGGGACAGATTCAATAAGATAGGGACTATAAGACAACATCACAAGGTGCAGAGTGCTGTGTAGGACCTTTACCCCATGCAGAGCCACGCTCTCCATCTCTGGGGTCCTGTAGCCCCCAGGCTTCCCTCCTGCTGGACAGTGCTGTGCTGGCTTCTGATACATCTGTCTCCCAGAAAGCCTAGGAGCCAGAGAGAAGGGCTGCTGATCAGTCACCTCCATGTCCCCAGTCCTCGGTGCCTAGCACTAGGCCAAGAAGAAAGCAAGGGCCCAAGGGGGCAGAGAGTAGACAGGAAGGCATAAAGAGCCTGCTTCCTGGCTTCCTGACTGGAGAACATCCAGTCAAGATCAAACCCAATTGTCACCTTCTCCTGTGAGTTTCCCCCTAACTTCTTGAGACAATTCTTCACATCTCCACCGTGGCTCCCAGTAGGATTTAGTCAAACCACGAATAAAGCAGGTACCTGTTCTCTCGTTGAATCCTAACAAAGCCCCTGCACGTGGATACCATTGGCCCCATTTTACAGATCTTTGTGTACCTTTGTCACTGTCTTTTTACTGAGGTTCAGAGTGGCTAAGTACCTTGTCAAAACGCTTTCAGGGCAGAGACTGTGGAAGATCTGTTCCATCCGCCACAGAACCTTCTGTCTCCGGAGAAAAAGAATTGGTAGGATGGGGGAGGGCCATGATACTACAGTCCCTGAAGACTGCCTGGTGCCAGGCCTGGGTGTGGGTCTCAAGAACAAGGAAACTCCCCATGGCGACAGAGGGCTGGATGCCCCCTTGAGGCCCATTGTGGTCAGCCTGCAGGGAGGTTTGGAGAGATCCCCAGAGCTTCAGGTGGCAGTGGTGATAGCACCTTCTCCTTTGCTGCCCCCATGGTGGGCAGAGCTCACAGTGTGGACCTCAGCCCCACCTCAGGCCCTGCCCCACCATGCCTGCCTCCTTTGCCCACCTAGCTGTAAGTCTGTCCCTGGATTCCTCCCTCCTGCAGTGTCTTCTGCACCAGCCTCGGGGGACTAGCTCTGCTTCTCCACTGACTCTGGGTCTTGGTGTCTCACAGCCTCTAAGTCTGTCCCAGGGTCTTCCTTTATCTCTGAGTCTTCCCTTCTCAGTCTCTCTCTCTCTCTCTCTCTCTCTCTCTCGTTGTCTGTCCTCTTGTGTCTTGGACACTCTCTTTATCTCTATCTCCTTCTCCATGTGTCTGTGTCTCTGCCTTGTCACTATCTCTGTCACTATTTATTCTCTCCCCATCTCTGTGTCTACTGTCTTTTTTTTTTTTTTTTTTAGCAGAATTTATTGAGAGGACTGAAAAGTTCCCACAAATGGGAGGGGACCCGAAGGGATTGCCCTCTACTGTCTTTCTGTTTGTCTCTCTATCCCTGTGTCTTTGTCTCTCTGTCTCTGTCTCTTTGTGTACCTTTGTCACTGTCTCTTTCTGTCTGTCTCCTAGTCTCTGTCCCTGTATCTTTCCTTGCCTTTCCCCCACTCTGTCTTTCTGAGTCTGTGTGTGTGTGTGGGAGGGGGTGCGCTCAGTCTGAGCCTGAGGAAAACAGCGCCTCCTGCTTAGCATCCCCATCCCTGGCCCAGCAGCAACCCTGGCTTCTAAACATGCTCAGGGGGTGGGGACCCCTGGGCGTCATTCCAGGGCCCTCTCCATCTGGGTGGCAGTGCTGATAGACGAGATAGGGATCAGTCTCGGCTCTGTCCGGGCCTGAGCAAGGGGCACAGCCAGGCTACGTGGGGGCGTCTAGGTGCCGGCAAACATTTGCATGTGTGCACGTCTGGGTTTGTGTGCGGGTCTCCCTGTGTGGGGTGGTCTGCGTGTCTGTCTAGGTAGATCTGTGAGCCTCTGGGCCTGTTTTTGTCTGTCAGTGAGTGTGTGTTTGTGTGTGTGAGTGTGTGTGTGTCTTTGTGTGGTGCTGTCTGGGCATGAGGACCTTAGCCTGTGGGTCTATCCATCCTTGAGGGTCTGTGGGCACATGTAAGAGTCGCTAGGGTAACTGGCATCATGGTGTGTCTGTGAGTCTGTTCACAGCCAGGCCCATTGCTTGCATTCTCTCATGTGAGAAACAGATTCAGTGAGAAACAGATTCCATGACCCCACTTGATAGAGAAGTTGAGGTTCTTAACCCCCTTGCTTTAAAATGTGACGATAGATGTGTGTGTCCACTTGAGAATGAGAGCATGGTGTCTGGTGGCAGACAGACCTGGTTCAAATCCTGGCTCCTCCGCCACTAGCTACAGGTTGGCTACTCTTGCCAAGTCTCCTGAATTCATTCAGCAAAAATGTACTGATCAAAAACAGATTAAAAATAGAAGCAATCTTGAGAGAGATTGGCAGGGAGGGGCCCAAGGGAGACTTCTGGGTGCTGAAAATGTTCCATACCTTGATTTGAGCTGTAGTTACATGGGTGTGTTCATTTGAAAAACATTAACCAAGTTGTTCGTTTTGGATGTGTGCACATGATAGGTCAATATAAAAGTTTACCAAAAAAGTATTGGGCTTAAATAGCAATGATAACAGTGGTGTGTGCTTGTGTGTGTAAGTGCATGCACATGTGCTTTGGGATTTCAGAAAGTGAATCAGTCAAAGCTTGAAGCTCCCTCAGCACACTTCTGTCCACTCCCTCCTTCCACCCTGTCCCAACCACGATGGCAGAGAGAGGAGGAAAGAGAGACCCTAGTCCTGGACTGGATTGTTCCTCTGCTCAATCTTACCTGGTTGTTTTCTCTTCAAGGTGACCATGATCTTCCCTATGGATTTCAGATTGGTGGGCCACTGGGGAGCATTTTGGTAACCACAGACATACAATGAAGCCTCTAACAGAGTACTCTGCAGCAGGACTCAGAGCAAGAAATGAGGGGTGCACAATGTCCAGTGGATAGACACCACACCTGCTTGGTCCATTCAGCAATGCCAGATGCCTGGATACACACATTCCTGCTTGCCACCTGCAAGGTCCTCACATGTCACGCGTCTGTCATTCAATAAGAGGCATGGAGTCCCTCCTATATCCCAGGCCTTCTCTTGGGCCCTATAACACATCTCACATTGCCCCACAACACCTTCCTTGTGAAGGTCATTATCTTCATCTTACACCTGAGGAAAGTGTGGCCCAGAGGAGTGAAATGACTCCCCTCAGCTCACGCTATTCAGCAGTAAGAACTCCAACCTCATTCTGCCTGGCTCTAAACCTCTATCCTCTCCGGGTTTCTGAGGTTCCCTGAAGCTTTAGTAAAGGAATCACATTCATTTGCTTTGGCCCTCTTGGGAGATTTTTAAATTTTGTGTCATTAGGAAAGCTGAAGCTTAAGCTGCCCTTTGGATCCAGCGTTCACTTCTCTTAGGGAAAAGCTGCAGGTTTTTAGGAGGCCTCCCTCATCACCTGGCATGCCTTCCAGCCCAGCCAGGAGCAAACAAGCTGGGTGTGAGGGCTTTTGACCTCTGTACCACACGTATATAGCAGGGCATGCTCATTAAATGCTTGAAAGAATGAATGGGGCAACCCCCTCGGGTACCCTCCCACCGTGGGAGCTTTTCTGTCCTCTTAATAAGTCCTGCTTTCTCAAAAAAAAAAAAAAAATGAATGGTACTTTGTTAATATGTCTTCCACTTAAGACATATCACACCCTATTAAGATGAGCTAGTTGGTCTGTCACCACACTGAACTCCTTGAGGGCAGGACTATATCTCTATCTCTGGGTCTCAACAACCAGTCCAAAGTCCCAAATGAAAGAGTGGGTCCCAAGAATATCTGATAAATAAGTGAAGAGTCTGAAATTTATCTCTGGACTTCAGTAAAATTCTCAAGTCCTGTGGTTTTCACACCCAGCTTAATGGCAGCAGCACCAAGTAGTTTCGATAAGTGGTTTTATTACTGGTTAGATTTTACAAATTCTGATATTCGAACAGACTTCCACCTTAAAATTCTAAAACAACAAAGCGACCGTTGGAGGGGGTTTGATTTTTCCTTTTTTTTTTTTTTGTCTTTTTTTTTCTTTTTAGGACTATTCAAAGTAACAAACTTTTTTTTGTTGTTTTTTGTTTTTTACATTTTTGCTCTGGTCATAAATATACAGAGAGAAAAAGAGGGAGAGAAAAATGAACAAGTCATCCAAAGTATGGAGATAAAACAGTATTCCTAAGGCACGTGGCAGTCTTTGAAAATACAGAAGCTCTAGCCAACTTAAATTATTTGTTGTTTTTCCTCGCTCAGTCCACAAAACTGTACAGTGACACAAATGTTGTGTTGCAGATAGATCTTCCAAGTAATTCCTCAGTCCACACCACTGCATTAGCCGGGCGCGCAATTCTTTTTTTCTCTGTTTCCAGGCGAGATCCTAAAATGTGGTTAGTTAGTTGCTCAAAGCCTCTATTTTAAAATACACTTGGAATTCAACTAAAGATAATTTCTTTTTTAAAGAAATCGTGGGGCTGGGGAAGGGGACACGAGTCATTAGAAAAGGTTGGTAAGAGTCGTTTGTGAGGGGCTGTGAGGCTCGTGGCCCTCCAGGTTGCCAGGCACAGAAGTTAAGACGGACGTCACAGTTGGCAGGGTGGGGCTAGTCAAGTCTGTGAGGGTGGTGGGCGTGCTAGAGGGGCTGAGTGAGGCGTTGGAGAGCTCCGAGGCCGGGCCCGACGGCGTCCCTGTCTGCAGTGCGGCGTCTGTCGACTTGTCCACGCCCGTGTTTTCCTGCCGTAAGAGGTTGCGCCTGAACTTGGCTCGGGCGTTCTGGAACCAGACCTGCGGGGAACGACAGGGAAGGGCTGGTTAAGGGAAGGCAGGCAGAGCATTTAGCCAACTGCTTAATTTGGGGCCTCTGCTGTTTTGGGGAGGTGCTAATCCGCGTTTTGCCAAAAGGGTCCAAAAGTCAGGCTGGCAATATTTTGCTCTTAATAAAAGAGTCGGAGCCGGGCTCGGTGGCTCAGCCTGTAATCCTGTGCTTTAGGAGGCTGAGGTGAGTGAATTGCCTGAGCAACTTAGCGAGACCTCATCTCTACAATAAATAAAAAAAAATTAGCCGGGCGTGGTAGCATGCGCCTGTAGTTCCAGCTACTTGGAAGGCCGAGGTGGAAGGATTGCCGGAGCCCAGCAGGTCGAGGCTGCGGTGGCCAGGAGCGGCCACTGCATTCCAGTCTGGGTGACAGAGTGAGACTCCAACTCAAAAATAATAATAATAATAAATAAAAAATAAAAGAGTCAGGAGCGGTGGCTCACACCTGTAAACCCAGCACTTTGGGAGGTGGAGGCAAGAGGATTGCCTGAGCTCAGGAGTTTGAGGCCAGCCTGGGCAACTTGGCTAGACCTTGGCTCTATGATGAGTGTAAAAAATGAGCTGGGCATGGTGGCACGTGCCTGTTGTTCCAGCTACTTGGAAGGCTGAGATGGAAGGATCACATGAGCCCAGCAGGTCGAAGTTGGGGTGGCCGTTAGCATGCTACTGCACTCCAGCCTGGGTGACAGAGTGAGACTTCAACTCAAAAAATAAATTTAAAAAAGAAAGAAAAGAAAAATATCACTCGCTCTAATGGGCAATGAATAGGCTTCTCTTTCTGATAGAAGTTTCCAGAAACGAGCTGTACTCTGTAATATCACAGCCACTGGCCACATATGGCTACTGAGCACTTGAAATGGCACAAGTCCGCAGGTAAAAACACAGGACACATCTGAAGGAGTAGGAAGGAAAAAAGTAGGTGGAATGTTTCAGTAATCATTTTTATCCTGACTGCATGCTGAAATGATAATAGTTTGGCCATTTTGGGTTAAACAAAATACATTATTCAAATTAACTCCACCAGTTTCTTTTTACTTCTTCAATGTGGCTATTAGAAAAAAAATTTTTTTGAGTCAGGGTCTTACTGTCACCCAAGCTAGAATGCAGTGGCATGATCATGACTTACCACATCCTCGATATCCTGGGCTCAGGTGATCCTTCTGCCTCAGCCTCCCGAGTAGCTGGGACTACAGGCACATGCCACCATGCCTGGCTAATTTTTTAAAAATTTTTTGTAGAGATGAGGTCTCACTATATTGCCCAGGTTGTTCTCAAACTCCTGGACTCAAGCAATCCTCCCACCTCAGACTCCTGAAGTGCTGGAATTATAGGCATAAGCCACCACACCTGGCCAAAATTTAAAATGTAAAATTTGTGTGGCTCATGCTGCATTTCTAGCAGGCACACCAAACACACACCATTCAAATCTTGATCATTTTTCATATGGTTGTTTGAGATACTATTTTGGCAGTTGCCTTTCAGCAGACAATAGATCCCACAAGTGCTTGTTGGTACAATTTCTTAAGTGCTTCATGGCGTAAGTCTGGGAAATACTAGAATGGTATAAAGAACACATGGGAATCAGACAATAACAATGAATTACTAAAAGGAACAATGACACTGATGCTACGCCCCACCATCAACAGGAGATGCCACCAGGCATTCCAGGCCACTGGGTCTCAGATCTCAGGACAGAGGTGGGCAGAGTAGGAACAGCTGCCAGATTAAAATGAGCTAGGGAGGTTGCAACGTGCAGATTCCCTCTCTCAATCTGCCACATCTTCACATCCGTTTATGGTGGGTAGAGGAGGGGTGCAGAGTTGGAACTGAGCTTGGTGTAAAAAGAATGTCAAAGCGAGAGAATATAGGTTACTTTCATTTTTCCTTGGGCACAGACAGGGACACACATCCATGCCCATAACTTCAAGCACACCCTGCACACATTCAGGAAAACACACATAGAAACCCATCTACATAGCCGGGCTCGGTGGCTCAGCCTGTAATCCCACGCCTTTGGGAGGCTGGAGTGGATTGCCTGAGCCCGCGGGTTCGAGACCCGCCTGGGCAGGCGAGACCTCATCTCTACAATAAATCAAAAAATTAGCCGGGCGTGATAGCACACGCCTGTAATTCCGGCTACTCGGAAGGCTGAGGCGGAAGGATCGCTGGAGCCCAGCAGGTCGAGGCTGCGGTGGCCGGGAGCGGCCACTGCACTCCAGTCTGGGCGACGTAGTGAGACTCCAACTCAAAAAAACAAACAAACAAACAAAAAAAGAAACCCATCTACACAGCTGGCCCAAGTATGCCCGCACATCTAACTGCTGTACCCAGAAATCCAGATCAGACTTTGGGAGTTGGGAGAGGCCCAGAAAATCCAGGCCACTGTGTGTGTGTGGGGGGGGGGAGGGCATTGTACCTCCCAAAGAAAAGAGCTCGAAAGGCAGGGCCCCTTCACTTCCCTTTGCTTGAAGAAAATACCCGCCAGAAGCCTCCCCATAAAACAAAGGGCCTTGGGGAATTCTACAGATTCTGGGGTGTCCAGTTGTGTATTTCCAGATGTGCCTACATCTGCCTGTCTTCCCAGTGTCTCAGGCAGGGGTGGGAAGGGCCAACTCCCAGCCCTACCCTCCCCTCAGGACCACCCCAGCTGCAGGGGCCTATGGCCTCAAACCCCCCTTACTGGTGGCCTGACACAATTTGAGCTCAATTAAAAGCACATCCGAGAGAGTCCTGAAGTAAGGAGGGAGATACAGACCCTGTGAAGTGGGGAAACAAAGCTCTCTCCTCAGTATGCTGGATCTGCCCAGGAAGAAAGAACATTTTCCCTGGCTCTCTGCCCGAAGGAAGCCCATCACCTCTTTTGGGGGCTTGCAAATAATGAGTGCAGTGCTCCTAAGACCACCCTCAACACGCTCTTCTTGGGGTTGAGATGTCCTTCCCTGCCCCACAAGCAGAAATTTGCTGGGGTGACTATGTCCCTGTGGCCTAGGGAATGGCTGATGGAGAAAATGCATAAAGAAAGCCCCCGGAGAGGAAGTGACTTCCCCAAAGTCACACGCAGGTCAGGGATGAGAAGGCAGAGCCTTGGTGTCACCCCCACGCCACCATCCTGGCTTGCGTGTGTGTGACCCGTGAGCTGCCGGCCTGACTCTCCAAGCAGTAGCTGGAGCCCCGGGGGTGGAGCTTTGCTCTTGCTCATTTGCTCATCCGTCCAGGGCTCTGAGACCTCAGGCAGGGCTGGAACCGGTTAGCTGCCGGCTGTTTGCTATTTCTCAGGCGTTGCCCCTAACAGTGGGTTAGTAAACAATGACACCATCTTCCACAACTGCCTTCTCGGCTTTACTGAGGCACTGAAAATCTGGTAGATGAAAATTCAATCACTTAGCTAACAGCCAGGCCACCCTGGGGTTGTGTGTTGGGCTTATTTTTCACCTCAAGGCAGGGCTTCACCAGAATTCTCTCCCAGGTATTTCAGAAAGCCCCCTCCTGTGAGGTTGACAGGGACAGGGACACAATCTTCATGTCCCCAGGGATATTACAGAGACTGGCAAAGATTAAGAATTAGCAATGTGTGTTACTAGTAACAGCTGACATGTATGTACCTCTTACTCTGTGCCAGGCACCATACCACCCTCCAACACGCACCATCAAAGGTTATTTCCATGATAAGCCAAGTAGGCAGGATCTGTTATTATCCCCATTGCATAGATTAAAAAGCCAGAGAGGTAAAGTCTCTTGTCAAAGATTACACAGGACAAACTAAGATTGGAATCCAGGACTGTTTGCCATAAAAGGTCCATGCTGTTCCGACCACACGATACTGAATGAGGTAGCAAGCAAATGAATGAGGGAATAAACGAAAAAATGAATCAGTGACTAAAGAGAGAAGCAAGAATGGTGCAGTGTAAAGAGCACTGGATGTAGATTCCAGTCCTGGTTCTGCCAACAACTAGCCAAGTGCCTTTGGGTTAGTCCCTTACCTCTGGGCCTGCCTTAGTTTCCCCACTTGTACAACCAGAAGATTAGACCATACCACATGATCTGCCCCACCCACCCACAGTCTTAAACTGACAGTCCTCTCTCGTTTGTCTCAAGTTCTATGGAGCTGTGTATCTGGGACAACAAGGCCAAGTTCAGGCATACAATCATCAGAATACAACTAACGCCAGTCCAGGAGTGCCTCATCTAGCACACAGTTGATCCCCAGTTGGTGCCGGGTGGATAAAGAGGCGCACATGGCTTCTTCCCCCTCCTTAGGCACCAATTGGCCCTGCAAGCTGTGTTTTGCCTCCCAAACCTCCTCCCCCAGAATTCTTTCATTAAAAGGCCAGGAGGGCCAGTGGAAAACCCACTTTGTCCCAGCAAATCCCCTCCCGGGACACTAAGGAAACCGGCCAAAAGATGAAAGCTTCATGCCCAAAGATGTCCATCAAGGCCTTTTTTTATAACATCAAACTAATGGCTGCATCCAAAGTGTCCACCCAGATGAGGCAAATGGAAGTCATGACACAGCCACTCCACAAAGCCACAGGGGAAATGTCCTGTGAGGACTGCTGTGTAAAAAAAAAAGAACAAGAATTATGTCCTCTAGTATTCCAGCTTCATAAAGAAAATAATAATGATGAATGCTATTCACTCACTAAGTGCCTGGCATTTTTAAAGCAAAGTTCTACGCGTTTGGCATGTTAACTCATTCAGTCCTAACAACCATGTGAGGTAGACACTAATGTTATTACCAGTCCACAGGTGCAGAGATTGAGGCACAGCCAGTAAGAGGAGGAATGAGATGTGAATCCTGGCAGGCTGGATCTTTGCCCTTAACCACTACTTAAACTACACACTTGAATTACCAGGGTCCTGTGTTCTTATATGGGTTTCCCCCCTATTTTTCTAAGCTGTCTATGTGGTGGTTCTATGATTTCACAAACTTTTAAAGCAAAAGAACCCAAAATAATAAGCACTGAACTGGAAATCAGAAATCCTTGGTATCAGCCCCAGGCCTATAACTACTTGGCTGCAGGGCTTTGGAAGAGTCACTCCACCTCTCCGGACCTCAGTTTCTCTCCTATGAAATGAAAGGTTCAAGCCAAATCATCTGGGAAACTCCATCCATGGCTAGATAGATACCACAGCACAATGACAATTTTATAGGCGGGGAACTGAGGCTCAAAGAAATGAAGTGGCTTGCCCTAGTTTAAACCTCACCTCTTCCCCCGGGAAGCCTTCCAGGACTACCTCCTTCAGCAGGTCAAGTCCTTGTGTTACATATTCTTATTGTACCCTGCATTCTTCCTTCCTAACACTTCTCTAATTTTTTTTTTCATGAGTTAAATGAGACTTCTATGGCCAAATGAAATTTAGGAAATGTTAGATTAGACAAAGTTGAGTCTGTTCAAGATTTTGTCAAAGCCTATATTAATGCTAATATGTTCTGATCTCCAAAAGAAAGACACGGTCAATCTTTAGTATTTCCCAAGCATGCTAAGTATTTATCCCACACCTTGTTTCATAAGCCCTCTGGACTGCATGTTCCAGTGAGGCCTTGTTCACTGTCTTGTTCACCACTGAGTCCTCAGTGCCTCACACCCCTCCCAGCATACAGCAGTGTATTTGTTGAATAAGTGAGTGAACGGAGGAAAGCTAGAGTTCTTGGCTCCCAAATGCTCACACAGCTTAATAACAACTAACTAGTTGACTGAAGAATGTTTTTTAAACTCTTGGTGGTTAAAAGGTATTTTCTTCCAAAGTCATACCAGGAGCCCCTAAGAAGACCTTCAACTACCCAAATCAACCAACTCAGCCCTGCCCCCTACCCCAAGCCTAGAGCATCCTAGTATTCTGCCTTCCTGGCTCTTCCACAAGAAGGAAGAGAGGCCACTCAGAGAAGTTTTTATGTGCTGAGGAATCAGCTCCATGATTTGCAAGGTTTAAAGTCTTAAGGGACCTCTGTCCGAGGGGCCTTTCTGTCTTTCAGTCACCTTGCCCACTGAAGGAGAGTGAGTTGTCACACTGCTGCTGACAACACCTTGGAGCCCCTTTTATGTAAGAGAGCTCTGAGACAGGTTTCTGCTTTCCTAGCAAGACATGGTGTCTATGACCTACACCTTCCCTTCTCTCCCTTTGGAATCTGCAGCTAGATCCAAGGGAGAAAGCCACAATTCCTACATGTGTGACACTGCAAAGAGCTTTGGAATCAGACCAATCTGGGCTTGACTCCTGGCTTCATCACTTGCTAGCCTCAGGGCCAGGATCCTAGACTCGTGGAACCTCAGCTTCTTCATCTGCAAAATGAAGGTCATCACATTTTTTAAATGTGTACAAAAGAGGTTGGCAGACTGAATTGTGCTGCATGAGTGTGTGTGTGAGATCAGCAAGCACTCAGCCCCAAACATACACGTTGTAAATCACGCTTTGTGCCATCTCACCTACTCCTTGCAACCACTCAGTAAGATCAGTATTATTTCCACTAAGGCTCACAGAGATGAAGTCACTGACTCCAGGATCATTCAGTGAATAGGTAGGAGAGCTGAGTGTGGGCCTCATATCTGCTGACTCCAAATTCCAGCAGGGACACCGCATCCCAGGCCTACCATGCTAGTTCACTAACAGCCTAGAACACCTCCGTCCCCATGCATGCACACATACACATACTCTACATCACCCACTTCCAAAATCCTGGGCCTGCCATGCAGCCTCTCTGAGGGATTGAGATGGGCTGTGACTCTGCAGGGAGAACCTGCAGGAGGCACCTGAGGCCTAGTACCATCCTGCTGGTGTAGACAAGTGATTAGGGACTGTTTAATTGACACCCACTGTGTACCAGCAGGCACCATGCTAGAGTCTTCCCATTCATGTCTCAATCTTCAGAAATCCTCAAGGTAGGATCTATTATCATCCCCACTTCACAGATGAGAAATCAAGCTCAGAAAGGAGAAATTAAAGCATCCAAATTACACTGCTAGTAAGCCAGAGAGGATGAGAACCAGCCTGTTACTTTCCAAAGCCATACTCCCCAAAACTGCTCCCATTCCACATCCTCCAGACGTCCCATCAGCAGGCAGGGCACTTAGGAGAAAGCCCCACTCTGCCAATGCCTGGCTCCTGTAACCAGGAGCAAATCACTTCATCTCACTAGAGTTAAGCTTCTCGTCTGTAAAATGGGCAGAAAAATATTAAGGTAAGATAGTTAAGTGGCTGGAAAGATAACACTTTATAAACTGCTGCATAATCATGAGCACTTAGGGAATATTAAGGATTTGTTCAGGAGATCTAAAGGATTGGGAAGAAGAAAGAACAGTGCCCCAGACCCAATACACAGACCCTAATTGATATTCACACTCAGAGACAGTCAGTGTTGGGTTGGCTCGCAGGAGAAGGAATGACATCCAACGATCAGACAAGCCAGAATTTGGATCCAGCTCTGCAACTTGCTAGCAAAGTGTGACTCTGGGCAGCGGAAATCATCTGGGCCTCAGTGTTCTCGTCTGGACAGTTAGGGGAGGGAGGTTGTGATGCCTGGAGGTTGTGATGCCTGGTTCCTCCTCTGACCTCCCACAGTACCTCCCCAGCTGGTGAGTCTGTCTCTATACCTTAGCAGGTGAATTTCTTCAGGGCCAGGACTATGGTCCAGTCATCTCTGTGTCCCGAGGGCCTGATGCCAACAGATATTTAGTCAGATGAAGGAACAAGAGATTACTATCCTGGAAATCTTTTGCTCTTAAGTCAGGTAACAAAGCCTCCTGCCTCACCAAGGCTGGCAGAGGCTGGCACCTCACTAATTGTTCAAACTCAACTACAGGTATTTACTTCTTATCTTATTTAATTTATTTCAGCTAATCTGGATAACTGGTGCCCTTTTTACAGATGAGACATGTATGGCTCAGAAAGGTTAACTAGTTTGTCCAAGACACACAGCCAATGAATCCAGCCCAGGTCTTCCTGAACCCAGCTCTATCAAGCCTCTGCCCACTCCCTGCCTCAGAACCACCACCCTCCCTCACTGCCCCCACCCCCAGCTCCACCACCCCACTCCACAGGGCGTCTTGTGGGTGGAGAAACAGAGTGTTCTACTAACCAGAGAAAGGGCAGCTGAAAGGAGAAGGCGCCAAGGACAGTCCCCGACCTAACCTCAGAAGGAAGGAGGCGCCAAGGACAGTCCCCGATCTAACCCCAAGAAGATGAAGTCCGAAGGAAACAGACCAGAGGACCCGAGACCCTCCGGGCACAGGAACGTCCGCGACTCCTCGAGAGCCCAGGCAAGTCGGGAGAGCAGCCTCGGCCCCAGGCGGGAGGGGTGCCCGCAGAGGCGCATGGGCGCACAATTGGCCGGGCCTCGCCGCCTTGCTACGTCACCGGGTCCAGGCGGTCGGGAGCCACCCGCGCGCTGCCCCAGCCGCAGGGCTGCACGGCGGAGCCAAGGCCGCCGCGGGCCCGGATTCCCGGCTCCCTGGGCATCAGCGCCCGCGTCACGGTTCCAACTCGCCCCAGGACAGTTTTTTCTTTCTTTTTTTCCTTTCTCACGGTTCACAGGAACTTTCTTAGGGAGGCACCGCCGCCCGCTCAAAGTCACCTCCCAGCCCTCAGTTCCTGAGACATGGAGCTGGAGGGTGGGTCAGACTGGCCTAAACTCGAGTCTCACCCCACCTTCTGTTGTGAGGTCGTGTCAGGTCACTTCATCCCTAGGTTTTCTAACCTAGAAATGTGCATCGCTGTCACTATAACCATGCTTCCTGAAGAGTAAATTGGTTAAACTTGCTACAAATGGAGGTATTCTCCGGCTTTATCTTTGTACGGATGGAGAAACTGAGTCCGGCAACCAGAATAATTGTTCATACTAGTTAATGAGCGCCAGCTATTTAATCTGCTTATGGTTATTCTTAGCTACTATCCATTGAGCAGTTAAGTGCCAGGCACTGTCATAGACACATCATTTCAACGGTTTCTTTGATAATCTTGTGGCATAATTTCTTGTGTCCATTTCATATATGAGGAAGCTGAAGATCAAAGAGCTAAGTGACTTCTCTGACACCGTGAAATGAGGAAGAGGAAGAGCTGGAGAGTTAAGAACTGTTGGCCCAAGGCTCTGCCACAAGTTTGGATCATGCAGGAACCTGGGATCCCCTTCTACCCAGACAAGAGTTCTTAATATCTCTGGGGTCATAGACATCTGGCAAAAGTCCTGGATCCTCTATCAAAAAAGCACTGTCACATACAAGTACAACCCACTCAGTATCACAGGCACCCAGCCACTTCCCCAATGCCCTATGGCAGAGCTAACCAGCTGAGCCCCCCACCCTCGACCTCCCAGGGACTCTGCACACATATCCCACCACCACCACCACCACCACCAGATCTTGCTTCCAGGAGAGTCTGGGAGGCAGAAGATAAATCTAGAGACACGCCAGAAGAAATAAAGAGAGAGAGAAGAGAGGAGTGAGACAGAGGCAGAGAGAAAAATGGAAGAAGCTAGAGTGAGTGAGAAGAAGGAGGAGCAAACAGCAGGCCCATCCCAGGGTGGATGTCCTGGAATGAGGGGCCAAGTGGGAGCCTATGGATTTATCTGAAATGTTTTAACCTTTTACAATGTCAACATATTTTGGTGTCACTTGGATAATAAATAGTAACTAAGAATTGTTTACAAGAAAGGGACCGAGTACGGAGGCAAAGAGGATAGAGGAACACACACACAGGCAAAAACTAAAGAGAGGAGACGTAAAGATAGAAAAAAAAAACCCTGAAATACAGAGAGAGACTGAAGAGAAAAGGACGAGAATGAGAAAGATACACAGAAAAGCAGACATAGGGTGGAATGTCCCTCCAAGGCCCACGGTGGGTGCAGGGTTCCAGCCCAGGCCCTGGCGGCAGCAGTGGCAGCAGTCCCACCCCCAACCCCAGCTGACCTGGAGGACCCGCTTGGTGAGGCCCGTCTTTTGCGCGAGCTGCTTCAAGTCCTTGGCGTCAGGGTTGTGGTTAATGGCAAAGTAAGACTTCATGGTCCGAAGCTGGTGGTGCTTGAAGGAAGTGCGCATGCGCTTGGTCTTCTGGCTGCTCGGGTACGGCTGGTCACGGTCCAGGTGCTCTGCGTCGTTCTCATTGCAGCTCAGCGCTGGGAAGGGGGACGCAGAGGTGGTAGGTGAACTTCCTGCCTGCCCCCCTTGCCAAATCCACCCCCCCACCACCAGCTCCCAAATATTTCTACCCTCAAACAGGCAGCATGTTTACACCACCCTGAGTTGGGGGCATTATCACCATTTTATAGATGAAGAAACTGAGGCCTGGAGAGAGTGATCTGTTCAACTAGGAACTGCAGGATTCAATTCCAGCTCTGGGAGCATCCAAAAACCATTCTGAGCCATCATGTTATAATAATAATAACAACAGCAGCAGCAGCAGCAGCAGCTACAACTTGTTGACGGGTGACTGGACTCCAGATGATGTGCTAAAGGACTTTACACCCCATGAGCAGCAGGTATTATTTTCCTTTCTCTTACATTTGTTGAAACAGGTTCAGAAGAGGAAGTCGCTTGACTGGACACAGCAGCACAAAGTCTCTGGGCCTGCACATTTCCTGTTTCCCAAGCAGCTCTAAGGATGAATGCTGCCCCCCCCCCCATCTCCCCTTGTGGTGTCTGGGGCTAGCACCTAGAAGTTGCTGACTGACAGACAGACTCACTTTCATTTTGCCCTCATTAGTTCCCACACCCTAAAGTCCTGAACAGTCCCTGTACCTCTGGCACTGAGCAGGTCTAAATTACATTTCACAGTTTAATCCTCGTCACTACCCTCTGAGGTGGTTGTTTCCCCAGCTTTACAAATGGGGCAAATGAGGCTCAGAGAAGTTAAGCCATCTGCAGCAGTCTCACAGACAGTGCCAGAGTTCTAACTGGAAGGGAAGACGCTGGAGGAAGAAATTACCATGAAGTAGACACCTGTGGTATGTCTTTGGCTTTATACATCATTGTACATCACTGCTCTGAGAGGTGGCTACAACAATGCCCATTTTAGAGATGCAGAAGCTATAGAACCCTAAGAGAAATGAAGCCACTTGCACATGGTCACACCACTGGTACCGGCTGAGCCTAGATTCAACACTGCAGCCCTCCCTGTTTCCTTCCACTATACCACAAAGGAAGGAGGGAGCCTGTCCCCTTCCACAAAGGACCTCACTGGGGGGTGGGGGTGGGGTTAAGCTGCCAGTGCCTGGATGGCATTGGGGCTGGGGAGTCTGGGTGAAAATCTTGGGTTGAGCTCAGAAAGTTGCTCAGCAGCCTGGCAGCTGCTGAGGACATACAGGACCCCTCCTAAGACCCCTTCATCACATCAGAAGCCACCCCACATGGAAGATCTTGCCTTGGGGAGAGCATCATAGAAGGTACATCAGCCCCCCTAAAGTGGGGATCTGGGAAAATATCTTGTGCCTTGCCACATGCCTACAATAGAGTTGCCAAATTGAGCAAATAAAAATACAGGTTGCCCAATTAAATAGGAATTTCAGATAAACAGAAAATAATTTTTTAGCATATGTCCCACATATTGCATGGGACATACCTATACTAAAAATTTATTTGTAATGTACCCAAAATGCAAGTACTACATAGGACACATCTATACTAAAAATTTGTTGTTTATCTAGAATTCAAATATTACATGAGACACATTAACATTAAAATCATTCTTTGTTTATTAAAATTTGAATATTGCATGGGATACATTTATCCTAAAAACACATTCACTATTTACCCAAAACTGACAGTTTAACTGGGTGTCCTGCATTTTATCCAGCAAAACTACCTCGGAAGTCCTCTTGCTCTTTTGATGACCTACTCCTCCTCCTGCCCAGAAAGGATTTGCAAGATCCAGGTCTTACCCCTAACCTTGGTGCCCTTAGCTGGGGGCCACACCTCCTAAGGGCCCCTTTCCACAGAAACCCAGGCCCCCTACTCCGCGACCGGCTGCATTCCCACAGAGAGCGCCCAGAGGGAAGGAGGGAGGCCCAGCCATTAAAAGAGGATCAGAGGATGACTCCAGCTCTATCCACGGGACCCCACTGAACCCGCTGAGGTGAGCAACCCCTCTTCTCTCCCCCGGTGCCCAGCTCCACCGGGGGTGGGGCAGGCCTCCCCACGGGGATCTCTGGGCCCATCCCTCCACCCAGCCTCCGTCTGGGCCTGGCTGCTGTTAATGAGCTCCGTGGGGACCCCTGCGCCCCCGTGGCCCGAGAGACTTGCCCTGAGTGTCGCTTAGGTGGGGGGGGAGGTGGTGCGGAGGAGGGAAACAGAAAGGGTAGAGAAAGGAAAGAGACAGGCAGAAAGACAGACGGAAGGAGAGAGAAAAAAGGAGAGGGGCTAGGAAGGGAACATGGACAGAGCCAGGAAAAAGAAGAGAGACAGAGGAAAATAAAGCGATGGAGCCGGGGAGAACCAGAGAGACAGCTACAAAGACAAGGGAGAAATTAGGAGAGACACGGGGAAAGCCGAGGGCAGAGCGAGTCCCGGAAGCAGGGGGAATGCGTGGTGGACGACACGGGTGATGGAACGGAGTCCCGGGGCTCCGGGAGAAGGGGTCCCTGCAGGGGAGCCCTTTTCCGAAGCCGTTACTGGCGAGGGTGTGGAGGAAAAGGGAAGGGCCGGCCCGAGGTGGCGAGGCTGGCCGGGGTCGAGGGCAGGGGCTGCGCTGGGGGAGGGAGGCGGCAGGGGAGGTGGCCGCCGGGCCCGGGTTTGGCCGGCGCCCCAGACCCCGTCACTCCCGCCCCCAGTGCCCGGGGCCGGGTCGAGATTCCCCAGAATCGGATCCGGGGAGGAGCGAGGGGCCGAGAGGAGGGGGAGGACCCGGGCTTTCTCTCCCCTCTTTTTTTTTTTTTTTCCTCTCAATTAGGCCGATTCAATGGAGCTAAAGAGCTCGTAAAATCATGAATAATTTACTCGTGATCTGTTATTAACCCATCGGGTTTCGAGCTCTTGTCGCTGGGACTGAACCTGTAATCAAATCTGACTTCGCCTCATTTTACTAAAGACGAGATTGTAGGTTCAATTGTCTAAATAATGGATTGGAATCAAATCAGTAATTACGCCGCCAGGCACACACACACAAAAAGCTGGGCTGGGGGAGGCCTGGGCGTCCGGCCGGTCCGCGCGGGGCTCCCGCGGCCGCTGCGCGCAAACCCCGGCGCAAAGTGCGCGGCTCGGGCCCCCGCCGCTCCTGCGCCCCCGGCCCGCGGTCTCCCCGCTCGGGTGGGGGGAGGTTCCGCTCCGCCTCCGGGCCCGGGGCCGCGCTCGGACCTGAGGGACTGCGGGAGGAGGACCGCCGCGGCCCCCGCCCCGGAAGGACTTTCCGACCCCGCGGCCTGGGCCTGGCCGCCCTTTCCCTAAGCCCAGGCCCGGGGCACCGACGGCGCACCCGCCGCACCCTGCCCCCGGCTCACCCTGTTAATAAGGTGCCACCGCGCTTGGGCAGGACGGTCCCCCAGAGCGAGGGGCTTTGCAAGGGGTCGGGGTGGCTGGGCCCCTGGATGTGGGACACTTCCACAAACAAGCTCACGTTCTCGCAGCCGGACACATGCGCGCACACGCCGCAGACGCCGGCTGGCACACCCCGCGCGTTTGCACCCGCCAAGGTCCCCTTTCCAGCCCCAGCTGCCCCACGGCCCACACTGCGGCCACCGCTCTCCTGCCAGTGCCGGAGAGGGAGGGGCGGCGGTTAGACCTAGGGAGGCTCGGCTGGTCCCCGCGAGGCCGGGGAGTTGCCTTCTTTTCCCAGCCTCGTCCCGGGAGCCCCGAATGAGCAAGCAGCGCAGCCACGGCCGGCGCACCGAAAGCCGCTTCTCCCGGACTGGGAGCCCGGGCCAAGGCCAGAGACGCGCTCACACACGCGTCTCCGGAACAAACAAGGACACACAAGCAGAGACAGAGACAGCAAGAGAGGGGGCCGGAGAGAACAGAAAGGGAAAAAAAGAAAGGAGAGAGGGGCCAAAGAAAACGAGATGGCTGGGGGGGGGGTCTTATAAGGGTGCCAGCTCCCCGGAAAGTCAGCCTCCAGGAGCATCTCGCTGGGGAAGGCAGCGGCTGAGCAGCAAAGAGCACAAATAAATCTCTGCATCTTTAACCCTCTTTTCGCACAATTCTAAACCTGGCGCGGAACCTGCGAACCCAGAAAAACATAATGCCGCTCCCCAACCACCAGGTGCCCTGGAGCCGAGCCCTGCAAGTTGCTCCCTACTGGAAGCTGACCACACTTGATAAATATGTGGGGCTTGGTTTGGGGGAGCCAGCCTGGACTCGGTTTAGTCTTTATTTTCGGGGTGGTAGGAGATGAGGGACGAAGTTCTGGAGAGCCACATCTGTAGCGGTGCCTTTAACAAATCTTAAATCCGCCGCCACGGATCGGCCTACCACTGCTTCAACATTTACCAAACTGGGGGCTGCAATTTCCTCCCAGCTCACACGGAGACAGCCCACAATCCTTTAACAGGCAATTTCTTTGGGGGCAAACAAGGACACCCCCCCCCCCAGCTTGCTCTTCGTTTCCCTCCCTGGCCAGCTCAGACTCTAAGATCAAAATAACCGTGACTTCCCCACCGCAGCCCCTCAGCACAGTCTTGGGTTTGTTTTGGTTTTGTTTATTTCCCCCACTGGTACCATAGACTAAAAGGAAAGGGAGGAAGAAAACAAAATCTTCGAATCCGATTCTGTCGCAAACGAAAGAAGGAAAATAATTGCAAATAAACTTCAGTTCGGAAGCCCGGAGAGTCATAAACCTTTCCCGGCCGTGCAGACTTCGGGCAGATGTTGACGGTTCAATTTGCCGGGCCTTAGAACCTCCGCAGCTGTCCTGAGCGGGGAGGGGCGCCCAGAACGACCCGGGGGGCTCAAAGATGCCAGAAACCGAACCGAGCTCCCACCTCACCGTACCCCACCCCACCCCGGCGCAAGGCCAGGCTGCTCGGGTCTCATCCCCGGATGCCGGCTTCCAGGCGCCGGGGATTCGGAAGAAGGAGCCCGGGAAAATCGAGACCTGGCCTTGAAGGAGGATCGGGCCGGGCACAGGGACCTACAGCCGTTGCTCAGAAAAGAGGGTTAAAGATGCAGAGATTTATTTGTGCTCTTTGCTGCTCA
>CAUYQG010033073.1:0-30678 GCA_963574415.1 Tarsius wallacei
TGCTTCTGAGTCCCAGGAATCTCTAGGGTCCAAGTCTAGCAGCTGCAGCACCAGCCACTGTACTAGGAGGACCCTGGCCACTAGCTCCCTAGTCATCACTCAGTCAGCCATCCACACACCCACTTGCTCACTAGTACATACCCAAAATTTTTCATACACTCACTCACATTGGGACTCACCTAGTCCAGCTGTTTGAGTGCCATCTTCCCGACTCCCAAAACACATCTTACCAAAACATCTGTGATGCTATGAAAGCAGAATCTTTTTTTTTTTTGAGTTGGAGTCTCACTCCGTCGCCCAGACTGGAGTGCAGTGGCCGCTCCCGGCCACCGCAGCCTCGACCTGCTGGGCTCCGGTGATCCTTCTGCCTCAGCCTTCCAAGTAGCTGGAACTATAGAAACGCGCTACCATGCCCGGCTAAATTTTTTTAGATTTATTGTAGAGATGAGGTCTCGCTTGCCCAGGCGGGTCTCAAACCCACGGGCTCAGGCAATCCACTCACCTCAGCCAAGGCCCCACACATTTACTGCCATTGTGCCAATACCCTGGCTCCCTTTTCTCCCCTGCAAGTGGAATTTTCCAGTGGTGCCCCACATCCTAGATTTTTTTCAAACCCCTCTCTCCATTAAAATAGATCTGTCCTGTGACCAACTTCCTAATAGCCCCACTTACCTGCTAGGGTAAGATGGGGCCCACCAGGCTCATCATAAAAATCTAAAACAATGAGTAAGATAAGCATTAGTAGTCTACTCATGTAATGTAAAGCCATAGCTAACTTAATATGCACAGCTAACTTAATACACCTTTCTTTGTGGGGCACTCAAATATCTTTTAAATAGTCTCATACTGAATTAGATTTACAGCATATGGTAAAAAATGATAAGACATAAAGCACCTGGCTGATTTAAACTCTTAGACTATCCTTCCATTTTGAGGGAGATGCCAGGAACGCTGGGGGAGATATTGATTGGCTAGAGAACATCTCTGAAGTGTGTAGGTCCGGGGTTCGATGTAGGGGCATATTTATGTGGAATAAACAACAGCATCCAGTGGAATGATGGGACCAAACTGCTGGGTGATCATGTGTACCTCCACCAGAAACACGGTTGTATTCCATGGGGGAAATGTTTCTTTCTTAGTGCTGCGACCTCTAAGCCTACAGAGTTCCAGGAATGAAAAGCAGACATTTTAAAAGTTGAACATTGAGTGGAATACTAGAAGTACTTTCCTCCTTCTATGCTTTGGTGAGTGATCCATGTTTTCTGGCTGTGGAAGAAGCGACAGCTATTTGTTAGTAGGTTCACAGGACGTGCCATATCCCGCAGGACTCCCTCCAAACTTGCACTATGGTGTCTCACGGATGCTGCTGGCACTGAGTCTTCAAAAGTCCGTTCCATCATTTCGTAAGACCAGCTGCTTCCAGGTGAGGGGCTACATAGCGCACCATGAATTCCGTGAACATAGCCTGTTGCCTTGCTTCTTTTGCTGAAATATGGGTTCCCAAGCAGAAGCAATATTTTGTGCAATAAAATTCTGGTTAACAAGGTGTCTAAGAAGCCCTACCTTGACAGGCAAATACACATTCACAATGGGCTTATAAATCCTTGTGTAATGGAAGGGGTCCGATGCAAAGAACCTGTCTCAAAGCTGATAAATACTTGTCACAAGGGTAGTCTGCCTTGGGTATGATTCTATATTTGGGGCTCAGGCACATTACCTGATTCCTTAGAACTTCCTTGGAAGTGAGATCCCTTTAGTGAACAATCTCATGGAACATAAACATTCCCACATTACGGGGACATTCTGGGAAGACCATCCCTGGTTACCTTCTTCTGACTTCCTTGTCACCACCAGTCCTGCAATTTTGTTCCTCCAAATTCTCAGTCACCTGAGCAAATCCGAAACTTAGGATTCATGAAACGGTGTAGATCCGTACCTAACACTACCTAAACTCCTTCTGAGAGAAGAAGAACACAACTTGTGCTCGTCAAGGCTCTGCCCAGTGGGAGGACATCTCTTCCTCCCTGTCCCTCAGAGCTACCCCTAACAAAAGCTCTAACATCTTAACCATTGGTTTCAAGCGGATGAGAACATATTGCTAAGAGCCATCTGTTAAATAGGTGGCATGTTTTTGTTTTTGTTTTTCTTTTCAGTTAACTTTTAGTCTTAGGAAACTCTGAGAATACAGATGTGAGTTAAGGGACGAGTAGGGATGTACCCAGAGTGGACATGTCAGGAGTGTGAACTACTAAATCCTTCAAGAACCTGTTTGATCTCACCCTCGTATAAACTCTTTCATTGGGTGGTGCAGAGCTGCTGCCTGTGGTTTGATATATCAGACAATACCCAGGGCATCGTTGGGGAGCCCAGATGGCATCGTCACCTGACATCCAATGGATTTCTGGCAGTACCAAGGGTTAATAGCTAGCGCAGAGCTTTTCTTCATGATACTATGGCTACTTCCACTCCTGAAATTCCCCTCCCATCATAAACAACTAGAGAACTGGCAAAATATAGGACATCGCTTGTCTATATGTAAATACACAAAAAGGAATGAAGCAAGATTGGAAAAATCAGTGCAAGACTAATTAGTGAATGCAAGGAAACAAACACTCTATAATAAACACAGCACTCTGCCTGGAAGCTATTTCTGTATGATCATGCAAGGGCTGGGATCCCAAATAGAGCCAGGGTCTCACTGAATCAAGAGACAGGGATGAGAAACTAGAGACGCTGAGGTGGGAGTAATTGCAGGATGGGGATAAAGAGGAGAGGGGACCACGCAGAGTCTTTGGCTAAATATCAATATGCATATGCTTGGGGCAAAATGCCATGAGATTGAGCAAAAAAAAAAAAAAAACAAAACAATGACAGAGAAGCTATGTGTTGTAGAATTCCCAGAGAACATACCAGAAAGGGAGACTTTTAAACTTAGATTACCCAGAGTAGAGAAACTTCATCGATTACCCCCAGGTGATCAATGAACTATCTCAAGAATAAGGATTACTACTGACCCTCCCTAAAACCTTCTTTAAAAAGGCATTAAAGGGTAAAAATGATCACTGACTGGTAGAACAAAGTCAAATACTTCTTAAAGGAAGACAACAAAGTCCAGATATTCAAGGATGTAACATTAACAATTTAATGTTATAACATTGACATTTCCAGCATGCAATCTGGAAAATACTAAACATATCAAGAAGGAATATGTGATTTATAACCAGATGATAAATCAATAAATAAGAAAAAAATCCCATAAGTGTCAGATTTGATTTCATTGGATTTTAAAAAATAGAGAATTCTTAAATACTCCCAAATATATTTGACCAATTGATTTTTGACATGGTTGCTCAATAGAGAAAGGACAGTCTTTTCAACAAGTGGTACAAGAATAACTGGATATCAATGTGGAAAAAAGAAACCTCAGCCAATGTATCATATGCAAATTTTAATTGGAATTGGATAATGGGACTAATACCAAAAGCTAATGGTATAAAATTTCTGGAAGAAAGCATAGCAGAAAACTTGTGCATCTTAAGGGTAGTCAAAATGTGTTAGGACACAAAGAGCAAACCATGAAATAAGATGTGATTATTGTACTTTATCAAAATTTTAAATCTCTGGTTTTTGGGAAATTTCATTAAGAAAATGAAAAGCAGTCAGGCATTGTGGCTCATGCCTATAATCCCAGCACTTTGGGAGACTGAGGTGAGAGTACTGACTGAGCCCACAGATTCAAGACCAGCCTGGGCAACTTGGTGAGACTTCATCTCTGCAATTAAAAGAAAAAAAATACTAGCCAGGTGTGGTGGCGCATCCCTGTAGTTCCAGCTACTTGGAAGGTTGAGGCGGGAGTATTGCCTGAACCTTGCAGGTCGAGGCTGCGGTGGTCGTGAGCATGCCACTGCACTCCAGCCTAGGTGGCAGAATGAGACTCCAACTCAAAAAAGAAGAAAGAAAGAAAGAAAGAAAGGAAGGAAGAAAGGAAGGAAGGAAGAAAGAAAGAAAGAAAATGTAAAGCTAGGCTAAAGATCAGGAGAAAATGTCATAGTGCATGTATCTGACAAATGACTTGTTTCTAGAATACATACAGAAATGTTACAACTCAACAATAAGAAACAATAACCCAATTAAAAAGGGACAAAAATTTGAATACTTTACAAGAGATATAAAAGTAACTAATAAGCCCCTGATAACATGCTCAGCATTGTTAGTCATTGGGAATGAAATACTATTATGCACTCATTAGAATTACTAACATTAAAAACATTAACAATATCAAATTATGAGGATGTGTAACAACTGGAGCTTTCATATATATATATATTTATAATTATAATTAAATATATATATAAATATATATATATATAATTATTTTTTTTCAGCCTTTCAAGTAGCTGGAACTACAGACATGCGCCACCATGCCCAGCTAATTTTTTGATTTATTGTAGAGACGAGTTCTCACCAAGTTGCCAGGCTGATCTCGAACCCATGGGCTCACGCAATCCTCTCGCCTCAGCCTCCCAAAGTGCTGGGATTATATTTTTGATGGGGATGTAAGGGGGTATAAGTCCACTTTGAAAGTCAGTTTTTTGGCTTCTTATAAAGTTAAATATGCACTTAGAACCCAGAATTATCTTTTAGGTATTTAGCCAAGAGAAATGAAAACATATTACAGACATTATAGAAATATTTATAGTGGCTTTATTTATGAGAACCCAAACCTGTAAACAACCCAAATGTTTGTTAATGGATAAAGAAGTTGTGGTATATCCATACAATGAAATACTCCTAATCAATAACAAGGAAAAACTGCTGATACTACTAGTACGTGTAACACCATGAAATAATCTCAAAGCCTTAGGCTGAATGAAAAAAATCAGACACCAAAATGTATATACTGCCTGATTCCACTTGTCTAGAACTCTAGAAAAGATAAATCAAATACATAATAGAAAGAAGATAAGTGGTTGCCTGGGGTTAGGTTCAAGGGGGGACTGGGTCTAAGCAGCACAAGAAAGCATTCTGGTTGGACAGAAATGTTCCTTATGTTGATTTTGCTGCTGTTTTTCAGGTTTATAATTGTATCCAAAGTTTTTGAACTGTTCCTTTAACATGGGTATGTCTTATTGCATGTAAATTATATCTCAGTAAAGTTGATTTTTTTTTTTTTTTTAGTATAGTAACTTGCTGTTGAGGGCAAACCTTTGCCTTTAAACTCCAGGGTTCGCCACTGTGATTCTTCTATCAGGGCTTGGCATGGGCTTCATATAGTATCTTGAACAGCCAGATATTTCCAGCACTATAAATTCATTAGCCATAGACCTGCTGGTAGAAATGCTTGTGTTGTGGCCTGAGCCAGCATCTTTTGCTTTGGACCTCATCCAAAGATAGTAGCCTATGTCTCAGCAGCAGAGTCAGAGGAACAGATCCTTATGTGGTATATGTTGTCTTCAAAATCCAAAGAGGGGACAGGTGCAGTCGCTCATTCCTGTAATCCCAGCACTTTGGGAGGCTTGAAGATAACATAGAGAAACCAGGTTTCTTCAAAAACCAAAAAAATTAGCTGAGCATCATGGCATGTGCTCGTAGTCTCAGCTACTGGGGAGGCTGAGGTGGGAGAATCGCAGTGAGCTACGACTGTGCCATTGAACTCCAGCCTTAGTGGCAGAGCAAGACTCTGCCTATATAAAAAAAAATCCAAAGAAGGACAAATAATGCATTGCTTATTTTTAGTATTGGTGTGTGAATTGGGTGGCAATTTTTTCTTTCAGATTGGAATGAATATTCTGATATTATCCAGACATCTGAACTTCTAGAAACATCTCTACGATCTCTGATTTTCCAATGGATGACTCTCCCACTTCTGACATGCATGTGTTTTATAGGGCATCCAGGGTATTTGCTCCTGCCCAATCACCTAGTCTGTTAGCGTGATGTCAACTAAATTGTGCTTCAGCATAACATTTTCTTATAGATATTTCGCCAAGAGAAATGAAACCATATTACTGACATTACAGAAATACTTATATTAGCTTCATTTAGCAAACAGCCCAAATGTTTGCCATGGGTAAAGTAATTGTGGTCTATCTATACAATGAAATACTACTAATCAATGAAAAGGAACAAACTGCTGATACTGCTGCTATATGCAATATCATGAAATAATCTCAAAAACATTATGCTGAATGAAAAAAATCAGATAGCCCTGCTGCCTGCTATGGTAACCACAGCCACTGTGTCTCCGGAATTAAAGTGCTGGCATGACTTTTAGCCTCTAGAAGTTCCATCACCCCCTTGAAAGCCAGGAAACCTATTTCAATGACAATGTATCTAATATCACATCAGCCTTCAGAGCAGGGATCTCCTGTCAGGAACCAGGCCATGCAGCAGGAGGTGAGTGGTGGTGAGCAAGAGAAGCTTCATCTGTACTTATAGCCGTTCCCCATCACTTACATTATTGCCTGAGCTCTGTCTTCTGTCAGATCAGTGGTGGCATTAGATTTTCATAGGAGCACAGCTCCTATTGTGTATTGCACATGCGAGGGATCTAGGCTGCACTCATGGGAACGCTCTTCATGGGAATCTAATGTCTGACAATCTGAGGTGGAGCTGAGGCAGTGATGCTGGCACTGGGGAGCAGCTGCAAATACAGATTAGCAATGAGGTTTGACTGCACAGAGACCATCATAAATCAATTACTTGCAGACTCATATCAAAACCCTATCAGTGAGTGGCAAGTGAGCTGATGTACTTCAATTGTACGGCTGCATATGGTGGCAGGCTTTGAGTCAGAATCTGACACTTGTTTTCGTCTGTGTGTGGTCTGCTTATCATTTTATTGACTACTTCAGTCAACACCTCTTTCCTGCGCTCTGCACTTATCTCAGGCACAGTTTTGGTAAGCCCACAAGCTAAACCTAGCCAATATGAAAAAAACAAACGTCACTGGAGAGCTTCTTTGAAAAGGGAAGACCCATTGATGAGAAAGCAGACGACTCTAAGACTGCCAACAAAAGGAAAACTGCTTTTAAAAGAAAATATCAAGGGTCCTGCTTAAATTACGGGTTCATTGCAACAGGTAATTCACATTCTCCAAGTCCACTTTGTGTAATATGTAGTGACTGGCTGTCCAATGAAGCCATGAAACCTTAAAACTGCTTTGCCACATGGAGACCAAGCATCCTGCATTAAAAGACAAGTCTTTGGAGTTTTTCAAAAGAAAAAAAAAGTGAACAAGGAGAACAGAAGCAGTTATTAAAGGCCATCACTTCATCAAATGTGTCTGCACTGAGAGCATCATTTTTAGCGGCTAACTTCATTGCTTAAGCTAAGTCCTTTACTTTTGGTGAAGAGTTGTTCCTGCCGGCTGCTAAGGACATTTGTCAAGAACTTTTAGGAGAGGCTGAAGTTTAAAAGGTGGCACATATTCCTCTTTCGGCTAGCATCATAACTAGACAAATTGATGAAATAGCAGAGGATATCGAGGCACAATTGTTAGAGAGGATTAATGAGTCATGGTACACAATCCAGGTTGATGAGTCTACCAATGTTGACAACAAGGCTACAGTGATTGTTTTTGTGCGATGTTTTTCAGGGGGATGTACCTAAGGATATGTTATGTGCACTTTTCTTGCCAACCAATACCACAGTGGCAGAACTATTCAAGTCTCTGAATGATTACATATCAAGAAAACTGAATTGGTCATTTTGTGTTGGTATATGCATGGACGGGGCGGCTGCCATGACTTGGCGGCTTTCTGGTTTCACTACTCTGGTCAAAAAAGTCACTTCTGAATATGAGTCTGTGCTTTGTGTCAATGCTGGCTTGCTGAAAAATGTCAGGATTGCCTGAGCCCATGGGTTCAAGACCAGCCTGGGCAACTTGGCCAGACCGTGTCTCTACAATAAATCAAAAAATTAGCCCGGCGTAGTAGTGTGTGCCTGTAGTTCCAGCTACTTGGAAGGCTAAAGCAGAAGGATTGCCTGAGTCCAGCAGGTTGAGGCTGCGGTGGCCATGAGCATGCCACTGCACTGCAGCCTGGGCAACAGAGTGAGACTCCAACTCAAAAAAAGAAAAAAAAATATGTTTGAGACAACTTAAAATCCCCTGGATTGAAGGAGGAATATTCTGAGATTGCCTCAAAGTACTGAAAGGTTGCTTCTATTTCCAACATCCTAGCTTTGTGAAGCAGGGTTTTCTTCTGTGACGGCAACCAAAACAAGATTATGGAATGGATAGGACATAAGCAACACACAACTGGTATCACTGTCTCCTTACACCCATAAATGGGACCGTCTAGTTGCAGGAAAACAAGCTCAGGGGTCCCACTGATTCTGCACTATGGTGAGTTGGATAGTTATTTCATTATATATTATAATGTAAGACTAATAGAAATAAAGTGCACAATAAGTGAAATGCAATTGAATCATCGCGAAACTATCCTCCACCTTGGTCTGTGGAAAAACTGTCTTCCATGAAACCAGTTCCTGATGTTAAAAAGGTTGGGGACTGCTGTTTTAAAGGATAGATACTACAACACTTTTACTAATTTTTTTCAAATTACATGATGAAACCAATCGCGTGTTAAATGTATTCCAACACCCCTACCACCATAACCATAAGTCTTTGGATTCATTGTCCTATATTATACTAAGGAATTTCTGCACCCCACTTCATTCATTTTAGACCATTGTTGAATCCAACTTTTAATTAAACATTTAAAAAACGATTCCTAGCCGGGCTCGGTGGCTCAGCCTGTAATCCCGCACCTTGGGAGGCTGAGGTGAGTGGATTGCCTGAGCCCACGGGTTCGAGACCCGCGTGGGCAGGTGAAATCTCATCTCTACAATAAATCAAAAAAATTAGCCGGGTGTGGTAGTGCACGCCTGTAGTTCCGGCTACTCGGAAGGCGGAGGCAGAAGGATCGCCGGAGCCCATTAGGTCGAGGCTGCGGTGGCCGGAAGCGGCCACTGCACTCCAGTCTGGGCAACGGAGTGAGACGCCAACTCAAAAAAAAAAAACGAGTCCTAGATGCTCTGTCTAGCCTATTGAATCCAGAATCTCTGTAAGTATATCCACATAGATAAATTCAGGGCAACCTAAACCCTCTCCTAGATCTAGCACTCCCAGAATCCACTCCCACACATACCTACCTCCTGCAGGTTTTTTCCTAATATCATCAACACCATGCTATTATATTTACATTATATTTTTGTATATAAAATATACAAAATTCCTCCTGGAATTTTGCAATTGTCCTCCTAGGCCATGCTGACATCTGGTTTCGGAGGACATGAGGAATAGTAGGAGTGGAGGATGGAGAGAACTGGCTCCCCTGTGAGAGGTGGCATCTCAGATGAAGTCTTCAAGCAAGCAAGGATCAGCCTCGTCAGCTGGAAGAGAAGGGACTATGTCTGCTGGGAAGGGATGCTCAGTGGGGTTTGGGAAAAACAGTATGCAGAATCTTCCAAATCTTCCCAAATATCACCATTTGAAATTTTGATGTCCCATCCTTTTCAGACCCATCTCTGACTTTCAAATAAGAGACATGATAAGGCTGAGAATTAAAGCTATTTTGTGACGTAGTGATTTGCAGGATAAGATCCTTTTTCTGATTTTCAGCTACCTCAACTGAAGAGAGATACAATTTTTCAAGAGAAAATGTTTTTCTTTTGGGGAAGTTATGGAAAGCCTCTCCTCTCTGACCATGCCTTGATCTAGGAATTTAAAACCCTAAGCCAGTCTTATTTTTTTTTCAGCTTTCCATAAAACCAAGGTCTTGACATTAGGACCTTTGCTACGGCAAGAGCTGGAAAACCAAATGCCTCCATGACCGCACTTGCCAGAAGAGATTGCAGAAAAGCAGAAGTGCACCCAGATCTCCCATGAGCGCATCTGCTAGAGGAGGCTAGATCTATGTGTGGACCAGCGGTATGAGGAAGTCTAATCATGTGGCTTTAATTTCCCAGTGTCTATGATGCAGCAAGGAGTGCTACCAAAGAGTTGGGGAGGGGTTGAGTGAACCAATCTGCAATAAAGGCTATAATAGGCAACACTTAAAAATCAGAAAACTTCACATAAAAAGCTGATTTTGGGATATAATCAGAAGATGTGACCCAACTGGGTTCACAGACCCACAGGGTAACAATTGAGAAGGGCTGAATGACATCTGCTTTCCAGTCTGCCGTGATGCTGAATACTCCTAATTGTTTCATGCATCTGTTATCCTCCATTTGACCATCCCCTTGAGTTCATGATCCCTCACTCTAATCTTTTGCTCAACTCTTTTCAGGGCCAAGGCCCAGAAGAAAATAGAACTGATCCACACAAGGACAATAAATATCTTTTGAAGACGAAGGTTCCACCTCCATCCCTCCAAACAGCCAAACTTTACAGGGGTGATTATATAAGCTCCCCAGGCAATAGGGAGAACTTTCTGGTTTCATAAGGACTAAGAGATTAATGAGAGAGAGAGAGCCTAACTGCTCTGGCATTGAAGACTGGTCAGGCTCTAAGCAATACCAGGGCATCTTCTTCCCAGGGAATGTCTCACAGTCATGGATGTCTCTTCTTTAACACTTTCTGAGCTGGTAGCCCCGAGTCCTCCATCTCTACACCTCACATGTAAGCCCCCAGCCTTAAATCTTGTCCCCATTTTAACACCTCCTCCAACTTGACCCAGATAAGCAATGATAGGAGATGCCTAAAAGTCTTCCTCCAAGATAATAGATGGATTTTAATGGTGACTCTGATGGTTTTAACATATATCTGCATATTACTTGACAATTCTTCCCTCAAAAGGTAGAGTCTAATTCTTCTTCCCTTGAGTGTAGGCCAGATGATCAACTCCTTGCTGAAAAATAGAATATGGTAAACGTCATGGTATGTGACCTCTAAGACCAGTTCTTAAAATGCATTGTGATTTCCTCCTGGGTCTTCCTCTTGGATTGTTCACCCTGGGGGAAGCCAGGCATCATGTCATGAGGACACTCAAGCAGGCCATGAAAGAGAACCAAGGCCTTCTACCAACAGCCAGCACCATGTAAGCAAACCATCTTGAAAGTGAGTCTTCCAGTTTCAGTAAAGACTTTGAATGACTGCAGCCCTAGCCAAAATCCGAACTGGAACTTAATGAGAGACTTTAAACAAAGATATTCCAAACTCCTGACCCACACAAACTATGTGAGATGATATGTGTTTATTGCTATTTTAAACCACTAAGTTTTGGGCTAATTTGTTACACAGTCATAGATAACGAATACAATGATTTACTGTCCAAGTTATGGGCAAGAGACTTGTGAGCCAGATAAAAGGAAACAATCTATGGCAGATCAGTGGGGAAGATATTCTGGGAAATATGACCTTTCCTGAAATCATACCTTTTTAAAATGCTGACAGCCCTACTGTGTGATTTTGCTGTTGATACCGTTAGATTTGAAGGGAACTTCAGAACTTCCAAGGACATTTCTCACAAATATTTCTTCACATTGTCTTCCCAACAGTTCCGTGGAGCAGGCAAGGCAGATATTATTTTTCTCAACTTAAGGATGTGACATACATTTCATGTTCACTTTGGGGCACAGATTTAGCATTAAAATGAGGTAGATTTGGCTTTTTCCATGAACAGGTGAACTATAGGGCACAAAGATGTTTTGTGTGCAGGCTGTGGACTGGCTGAAACTGGCTTAGGGTCTTAGCTTCTTATCAGGAAAGAATGTGTGGCAGGCCGGCCTCCTGTCCAACTGGTGTTGTTGATAGGACCTCAAGGCAGGGATGCCCCAGTCAGCTGGCGTCAGGCAGGCCCAGAGTTTCAAACTTCAAAAGGCTAATATGCTATAAGGTCAGAATTTTCACTGCAGTGTCTCTGACTCCACATCTGGGTTATCACCATGCCCCCTTAAAAGTGCCATTTCTGTTATGTGGGTCATTTTCAATTCAACTCAGCCTACTTAATGGCAAGAGGCAATATTTACAAAGTGCTTATGCATGGTAAAGTATTCATTAAATGGTCGCTTCTACTATTATTATGTTTACTGGGGGCCAAGTGCTAAGAATACAGAGGTGAACGAGACCAAGTCCTTTCCTTTAAGGAGCTTGGGCTAGGGGGATTAAGCAGGTCTTCCTGAGGAATATGCTTTGAGAATTGCTTGGAAAAGCCGGTAGCTCTGATTTAAAAAAGAGAAAAAAAATAAAGATTCCTGGTTGAGGAACGAATAGGCCAGGCGATAAGGCCAGGCGTGAAATGCCCAGGGCGATTATAGATCAATGTTCTTCTTCTCAAACTCATGGGTAGAGTGCTCCCACCTCAGCCACCCATGCTCAGAGCTGGGCCCCACAGTTTAGGAAGTGAACCTTAGGGACACTCCACTCTTGAGTTTAGGCAATGTCAACCTTATACCCCTGGCCAACAGATGAGATGGACTCTTTGTGGCTGAGACCCTCGGGAGAGAAAAACCAAGGAAAAGGGTTTGGTCATGCCTCCCTACGTTGTTCACTATTATAAGGTCTGTCATCCGCCATGACGTTTTCCTCCAGCAATTAGGCAGAAACCTGTTTTGGAGAACCATTGCCCAAATGATCACGGGTGGACGGCCCGACCGCAGCTTACCTCCCCCACCCCCGCACTGATTGGATAGGGAACTTACATTCTTTCCTGATAGGAAGCTACAGGTCTCAAGCCAGTTCCAGCCAGCTTGCAGAGACGGCACACAACATGCTTTTGTGCCCCAAACTTAACCTTTTGACGCGAAGAGCCACGTCCTGCCTCATTTAATGTGAAGATGGCGTGTATGTTACATACATGGTAACTCATGGTAGAGGCACCAGACTTTCCCTGTCAATATCCATAGATATCCCCCAAACCCGATGAATATGCATGTAAAACAAACCCTGGAAGGCTTAAATGTCTTTGCTTCCTTTCCAAACTCTGGGGAGCATGGGCCTCCAGTTCCCCCGAGGCTCTGTTCCCCCCACCTGCAGATTGTTACTTTGACAATAAAGGAGCGCGGTAAGGACCGCATGACGTCACGGGGGTGGGGCGGTTTCTGCGGGACGCATGCGCAGAACGCCCCGGTCCTCTGCGGGCATCTGTCTCCCAGGTAGCGCGCAGGTGAGACGTCCTGCATCGAGTGCCTCGAGCCCGGGCCCTGAGAGTATTTTAAGGGCTCCGTGGTCCCTCTGAAATAGTAGGAAAAACCCCTGCTTCCGAGCGCTAGGCGCGGAAAGAAGTAAAATTTAAAAGAAAAAGAAAAGAAAGTTTTCTCCTTTTTCTGTAGGTCTCATCGTCATTTTGCTAACAGCAATAATTATTACCTTGTTTTCTTGGATCCAACGTGAATTATGGAAGTGTGAGAATCAGCCAGGAAAACACATCCTGGAATGAGATCCTACCTTAGTGGGGGCTACCCCGGACACAACTATATTAAGATTACTTCCTAAGGTTCACAGGAGAGATAAAGTGCCGGACCCCCAAAGTCCCTAAGAGGGAAGGCACCGTGTCCGAAGAAATGACCCGGAGACAATAGATAGCGCAGGGGCTTTATTCGGGAACTTACTTACAGGGAAGGTGGTCCAGCAGCCAAGTGGACAGGCAAAAACCGTTCCCGAGTGTAAAAGACACTTGGTGACACAGCATTTCACATAGGGGAGAGTGCAGGTTTAAGGATGAACAGAACAGGGTTTCTGGTGCACTGGTGTAGCGTGAGAAGGCGCTTATCCATACATCTCGTGTGTACAAAGGGACAGTGATAGCTCTCTAGTAGTGGGATTATAGTAAGATGATGAACTGAAGGTAACCAGAGGTTATGGACATTGATCTGGTCTGAGCCAGCTCAGGTGGGGGCAATGCCTCAAGGAAGGGTGCCAAGAACATTCGCCATGCATAGCTGCAAGATGTGGTCAGCAGGTGCAGAGAACAGGATGCCCACGGGGCCCCAGCATGGCCTGCACCCAGGCATGGAGCCTGAGGGGCAGGGGACACCCGGGGTTGGCCATGCCCAGGACCCAGGCTCCAACCCACTGCTTAGGCCTATCTCCAGGGTGTGCTCGTGTTATCACTGAGTGTGTCACCCTACAACAGAGGAATGGGATTGGTGGGGGCAGAAGAAGGCCTGTGGGACAGGTAGAGTGAAATAGCTCATGTGGTCCACGGAGATTAGACAGTGGTTTCTGTGACACAGACTGGGCCCTGTACAAGCACTGAGGATGGCCTGTTTTCATTTGATTTCTCTTCTTTTCTCTTGTTTCTTTTTTTTAAGTGATCACCAAATTCCTGTCATTCTTTGTATGCAACACCCAGTAAACCTAATGGACTCGCTACAATTCTCCAAGACAAAGAAAACACCATGTCTGGGGACATCTGCCAATAAGAAGTACATGACCTTCTCTTGCTGGGGCACTGGTATTTTTAAATCAACAAATGCTTGATATCGAATGTCTCATCAAGCCTCCCCCACCCAGCAGATCCAGCAGTTGTCCTGGAAAAGAAATACACTGGAAAAGAAATGCCCCCAAACGATTATGGGTGCCCACAGAAACAGATCATCAAGTGCCCATTTCCAGTCAGGAAGACAGAGGTAGGGGTGTGTGTGTGTGTGTGTGTGTGTGTGTGTGTGTGTGTATGTGTGAAAGTGAGTTGGGTGGGAGAGGAATCTCACGGTGCTGAGCACCACTGTTGTCCCCTTCAGGCATACATGAGGACGGTTGGACTTTTTGCTCACCCTGTAAAAACACAAGATACAACACAGCTTCCCTCCAAGGACACATTCCACCCAGAGGTCTTTGCCTCAAGGCAAAACATCGACTATTTGCCCCCTGCCCCCAGACCTTCTGGCAGATGACAAACCTCCTTTGGCTATGTGAATCACTGAGCTTGGCGCCAGGGCTTAGGCACAGAGGGAACCCTGCAGTGCCCAGCCAGGGAGCCCAGGCCTGAGTAGGCGGTGCCCATCCAGCTGGGCTCCCCATCCCTGGCTCATTGGGTTCCTCTGCCAGCCAGTACCCCAGTGTCCCCTGCTTCGGATTCTTTGTTTTTCCACAGCAAGTGGAGGCAAGGGTGGAGGAAAGGGAAACGGGATCTCCGGTGAATTGCAATATTTTGCTTTCTCTAATCCTATTCAGGTGGTGACTGTAGCAAAAAGGAAAAACAGGCCAACACGCAGGATGGATAAAAACCCTGATTATGACCCCGATGAATGCACGTTGGCTGAATTGAATTCAGGTCCCAGTGATGCATTATTAATGGGCCTCAAGTTCCAGCCTGGGGTTGGAGTGGGGCTTATGTGGAGTGGGAGGGGGCGGCGGTGGGAGGGTCTCTCCCCGGAGAGGGACTGGGCCAAGGGAGCAGGCAGCCCCAGAGTCCGCCCCAGACCCCCGCTGGCAGAGTGCCGGTGCTTCCTCCAGGACTGACTCCTCCACACCTGCGACTCTGCTCCTCTTCTCTCAGGGCTGTGCTATAGGTGATTTATTCTTCCCTGGAGCCTCCCCGAAGCCAGACTTGGGGAGACGGTATGTGGAGACGGTGGGGGGGGGTGCGTGCTCCATCTTCTCCGTTCTCTCTTGAAGGACTCCCCAGTGAGGAGAGTGGAAAACACTGTCTTGCATGAATAATACGCCTTCTCCTTTGCTCTTTTGAAGAGCTCAGAGCACCTCGCAGGCAGGATGTTCTTTACCCTCAGCCACTCCCTGAGGCTGAGTCAGGTTTTGATCCCCTCTCCCATTTTTTTAATAGATGAGGAAATGACAGCCCACAGCCATTGATGTCTGTGAGTCAGCTGGCTGCAGCCAGGAGCTGTATTGGGGGAACAGGAAGCAGGCAGGGAAGAGCCCCTCTGCTAAGAGTCCTTTGTCGAGGAAGAAAAATCTCTGGGCTAACCCCATGTTCAATCACTGCAGGCACGTGAAAGAGATCCTAACCATTGAAAAAGTCCTGGTACGTGTAATGCCTTGTCCCAGAAGCTAGTCAACTAATAGCTTTCTTTGTCTGTCTGATTTAACTAGCAAAGGGGTGCTCTTTCCAAAGGATGCCTGCCACTAGGCCATGTAGAAATATCATTACAGTTCCACCCAAGCCGTTGCAAAGTACTGCTTTCAAACTCCAGTCCCGTGGAGCTCAGGAAGTGATGATAGCAAACGTGGCCTGTCACATGTCTCTGAGAGATGCTTCCTCGATTTTTCTGCCAAATGGATGGAACAAGAAGAGACACCCAAGTTTCTGAGTCTCAAGGTTTGTCTAGGTGGTAGACGCGTCGCTGGGTGACAGTGACTGGTTCCCAATCTTCTTTTGCTGTTATATTTGTGCAGACGCTTGCCTCCCCTGTCTCCCTGCCTCTAGTCTTTCTTTCACCACACTACAGCAAGCATGATCTTTTTAAAAATCCAAATCTGGTCATGACACTCCTGTACTGAAAACACACTATGGCTCTCCACAGTCTTCAAAATAAAACTTAAACTCCTTATCGTTAGCTTGGCATGAAAGGTCCCTGTCTATCCCACTGGATACTTGAAAGCCTCATTCGTTCATTCATTCGTTTGTTTGGATATCAAACTGAAATGTATTGGGTGGCTACTATTTTCCAGCCACTTCGCCGAGCACTGGGAACATACCACCTTGGACTGCACCTAGCATGTGATCTGACCGAGACTCTTGTAATCTGCTTCTATCCTTAGAATGCATTTCCCTCTCTGCCTATTACTCCCTCATTATGTCTTTCACAGCTAGCTTTACTGGTCTATGAGTTTTCCTTTCTTTCTATCCCTCTTGCCCCTTTCGAATGTCACTCTTAAGTGCTCTGATAGCACATGGTACAGTAATTGGGTGTTATTCTGCCGTTTCTCCACTTAGTCTATGAGCCTTTGGAGGGCAGGGATGTCGTCTTATTCATGACATCTAGCACAGGGCCCAGCTTGTGGTGGGTGACTACAGTGGTCATGGTTCCACGGCAACATTGACTTTGGCCAATGACATGTGAGGAAATGTCTGCTGGGAACTTCTGGGAGAGAAACCTCTGAAACTGGCTGTGCCTTGTCTTCTCCAGGGCGTCATATCTGGAAGGGATGCCTGGCACTGCTGCCACCATCTTGCTGTCCAAGGGGAACCTGTTTTTGAAAGAAACCAATCATGAGGACAGCAGGATGGAAAGATGGAGGGAACCTCAGCCTGGGATGATCCTACTTCTAGACTTGAAGTTATGTGACTTGAACATTTCTTATGACTTAAGCTATCCCGATTCAAGGTTGTCTCTGCCCTTCCTTTTCTTTCTTCTTCTTCTCCATCTTCCTTCTCTTTTTCTTCTTTCTTCTCCTCCACTTCCTTCTCATCTTCCTTTGTTTCCTTTCTTTTTCCTGCCCAAATCTTCCTAACTGGTTTGGAACTCAATCCCTACCGTTTGTTGGATTGACTATGGAGAACTCAGCAAGTGAGTCCAATAGACAGCCTCTGGTGTTAATGGTCTTATTTGCCCTACTAAACGCTAGGCTCTTTGAGGGAAGAAGACATCTATGTTGGAAAATTGTCCTATTACTCTCCTCTGCTAGGTGTCTGCCTAATGCCTGCTATAGTAAGGAGCCCCATACATGTTTGTAGAATTAAAGTTTTAGACTGCTTTTTCCCCCTTTTTTTTCTTAATCCCAATTTAACACTTGTCTTTATGCCACGTAGTTTTGTATTTTCTTCTGTACCCTTGCTCTCACATTGTTTCCCGCTGGAAGTTGCTCTCCCCATCTGAGCCTTATCTCATACAACTTTGGAATCCCACTCAACTGTCAGCAGTTGTAGGGTTCATAAGAGGCTTCTAATGAACTAACCCTCTGAAACCTTGGATAAAATGGAATCTGTACCTAAATTCATAATTATATGCTTTGTGCTTGTGCTGACCATGAGCGCATGATGTTGGTCTCAGTTCCTTAATGGTATATGCTGTATTATACTTGATGCTATGCTATGCCAGGTATGGAATTGGTACCAATAAAGTCTTTGTGGTTAATGGATGAGAATACTAACCTATTGTCTCCCCACAAATCACAATCTTACAAGGTGATTCTAATGAACTTAACCCTCTCCAGGACTAACGTTTTTTTAGTATCTTTGGGGCGGCCAAACTATTTTTCCAAGTGACATGATTTTTCCAAGCTGACACCCTGACAGCTTTGCCCAGCCATTGAGATGACTTTGATATTATCTGTGTAATTTGGGAAGCTCAGTTTTCTTTCTCTGTCTACCAGACATTTCTATTTTTGAAGCTCTACTTCTTAGGCATACACCTCTGGGTCTCCAAAGAATCTGGCACTCACAACGACTGTTTTCTGAAAGGGCCTTTGGCACCCTCTGTTCCGTCCTTAAGAAGTCCTCTGACAAGATGCTATAGCTGCCTGGGTTTCACGCCTTTCCACATGACCGATGTTCAAGAATACAGCTCAGCACTTTAAATTATTTACACCAACTCCCAACAAATAACCAGCCAGGGAGAGGTAAATATAGGGGCCTATGCATTCCCGTTCCTTCACCGCCACTTTAAACAGAGTTTCTCTTATCTTGGTGATGGATTTTGACTCTGGTTATAACACAGTACCTCCCAGAGACATTTTAAAACCTTAAAACCAAGAGAAAACAGGGATTGAGTAAGAGTCAACAAATCTGTCCTCATTTTTTCCTCATTTTATTTATCTGAGTGGTCTAGCTTCTCTCTCGAAGTGTGATGAACAGGTTTTCCCTTTGAAGAATGGTTATGCATTCTTTGCCGCATTTAGTTTCTACCTGAGTATGAAGGTGGTGGTGGTGAATCATATGTATAGGGGTCAAGAGCATCCACAAAATATAGGAGGGAATGCTAGAAAGCTGGGCTTTCCCATTTAATCTCCTGCATCAGTGCTCTACCACCAAGGAAAATATCCCAATTGAAGACAACGTTGACATGTGAGGTAGTATGCTCCATGCCCTGGGGGATGCAAAGATGTGTGAGACATACTCATACCCTCCAGGGACACAATGGGCTCTCAACAATTCCAAAGAAGGAGAAAAAGCTTTTTATTTTTTCAGAATAGAAAAGCACATTTATCACAAAAGTAATCTGCTGTCAAAAAAGTTTATATAAAGTAGACCTGCAGAATATAGAGAGTAAAATTTCTATTTCCCCATCTCAAACCCCAGGGATAATTTTGTGGCAGCCTTTCAGAATCTTCATGCATACAGAAACATGCATTCTTATGCAATTAGCTCGTATTATACCAACTGTTCTCCAATTCGTATCATCATGTGTGGATATATTTTATCTTCCTTTTACTTTTCATTGGCTGCATAATATTCCATCATCTGTGTGTAACATAACGTCTCCAATTAGTTGAGTATTTAGTTCTCTCTCTCTCTCTTTTTTAAAGCAGGAGTTAGCTGGGCTTGGTGGCTCAGCCTGTAATTCCGCGCCTTGGGAGGCTGAGGTGAGTGGATTGCCTGAGCCTGCGGGTTCGAGACCCGCCTGGGCAGGCGAAACCTCATCTCTACAATAAATAAATAAAAAAATTAGCCGGGCATGGTAGCGCACGCCTGTAGTTCCAGCTACTCGGAAGGCTGAGGTGGAAGGATCGCCGGAGCCCAGCAGGTCGAGGCTGCGGTGGCCGGAAGCGGCCACTGCACTCCAGTCTGGGCGACGTAGTAAGACGCCAACTCAAAAAAAAAAAAAAATAAATAAATAAATAAAAAATAAATAAAGCAGGAGTTTATTAAGAAGACAGAAAAGCTTCCACAGCAGGAAGAGACCCTGAAAGAGGGTTGCCCTTCAGTTCTCTTTGGACTCCTTTAGAAACTGTTGCCGTGAACACCCTTGTTCATTTATTTGCTTGCACTTGTTAAACCAGCTTCTGCTTGGGGAGATCAAGGAAGGTTTCAGAGGAAATGTGGAATGTTCGTAGAGCCCGGGGGAGGGACAGTGGAGAGGGACCAAGCAAGGGTGAAAAGAACAGGGCACGTTCAGCGCTCTGTAAATGGGCCTCTTCAGTTGAGTTGTGAGTCGCGTTGTCTGTAATGATTCCAAATGAAGGCGCTGGAGTGAAGGAACAGTGCAAAGGAACATGAGTTCGGGTTGAGATAGTCTGAGTTTACAGTGATGTCATGGTAGTGATGTCTATCTGGAATGGAGGGAGTTGGGTGGATGGGAACTACCAGAGACTGGAAGGCACCAGACTTTCCAGAAAGCACTGGGAAAGCTGAACTTGTGAAAGACACGTTGGGGAAAGATGACTCAGCGGGGCTTGTATAGGAAGGGAGTCTGGGGTGGGGTGTGCAGACACAGTCTCCTCGTCCACAAAATGGGGGCAATTTGCACACCCCAGCGGTGTTCATGAACACTAAGCAAAATACCGGGGAAACTTTCCCTAAGTATCAGTTGCTACTATCGCAAAATGTCATTGGGTTATGAACTTTCTCCATAGTTCCTTAAATAACAGTTACCCCAACATCACTTTCTTGGTAGCGTATGGTCTGAAGCGTGGATCACAATGACCTTTTCAGATAGCAACTGTGAAGTCACTGGAGGGGTTTGGCTTTGTTTTCTCAGTGATTCAGTGGAAACTTAAGAGTTACCTCCAAAGATCTATATCTGCACGAAATACTTCGGGCACTTTCACATCTGTGGTTACTGAGTTAGATTTTTCCCTTTTATCTAGTTCAACCCCCCCCCACCGAATTTCAGAGACTTGTTTTTGCTTTTCGAGCAGAAAGGAAGGATGGGAAGACACACTCCAAATATTTAGTTAGTTTCAGAACTATGTGTTATTCAATGCACCTTCAAGTACTAGGTTTCTTGAAATAAGAAACTCTATCACCTTGCACTGCTGTGCTCCCTTTGGCAAGAGCCTCACTTTAACCATCCACTTCAAGTGCATAACACTCAGCTATTTGTGAAGAAAGAATAACAGCCTGAGAGTCTGGAGACCTAAATTCTGGGCTCGGCTCTCTCTCTCCATCTAGCTGGGGCCGCTTCTCTGGTTCTCAATTTCCTTATCAGTAAAATGAGAGGGCTGAATGAGATGTCTTTATGTTTCTTATTTGTAGGAGAGCACAACCTCTGGTCACACACTTCCTGTGAGGTTGATGGGAGAGTGTCATGAGGCCTGTTTTGCGGATTTGAAAATGGAAACCCAAAAAAGTGAGTGGCTTGGCTAAACGGAATGTGATTTCTCCAAGAGACGAGGCCAGAGCATGTCCCCCAGCTGGTTCCTAACAGGTAACACTGTCTTCTGAGAGCTTCTGAGTCCTATCAGGAGAGGGAGAAGGAGAGATTTCGTTTATGTGGACAAACACCGTGTACCCGTTGGCTGCCACAGCTTTCAGACAGACCATCCAAATCTTTTCACTTTTCACTTCTTCATACTCGTCTTCCAGATACACTAAACTACTAAACTACTTTGAGTTCACACGAGCTCCACTCCCTCTCACCTCCTGATATTTGCATAAACCAGTGTGGGGTTTTTTTTGGCTTGACACATTATTTTCCTCACTAATCCTTTTCCCTGGTTACCTCTTACCACTCCTTCTGGTTTCATTCCATCATTGCTTCTTCCAGATTGCTTTCCCTGACCGTTCCTACAGGCTGGGGTAGAAGCCATGTCTCAGGATCCCATAGAACTCTGGACTTACCCAGTTGTGATAATAGTATTTATCATCCCACACAATAAACTCCTGTAACTCATGTCACAGATGAAAAATACACTGAAAGTCCCCAAATCATGGTGGCTTAGGCAAGACAAAGGTTTATTTTATTTCATGTAACATGAAGTTTGGAAATAGGCTGTCCAGAGGTGGTGTGGTAGCTATATGGTCAACAGAAACTCGGGCTCTTAAAGCTTTTTTTTCCAATATCCTTAGTGTTGCCTCCTGGTTGCAAGATGGCTGTTGGAGTGCCAGCCACCACGTCCATGAAAGGGGCAAGAACAAAAGGAAATAACTCCCAGATGAGTCAGCCCCCTTTAGGAAACTTTTCTGTAAGCTCTACCAAAAGATATCTACATGCCTATCTATCCTTGGCTGGTAAATATAATCTTTTAGCACCCTGAAAGACACTGGATGCCCTTGATAAAGTAACAGGAGAAAGTAGCTGTTGGGTAGGCAATCAGAAGTCACTCTCACCCAAACTACTGAAGGCATGGTAGGCAGTCCATGCCAGTCTGCGAGCAGATACATGCAAAAATGTCAGTGTTTAGAAATTTTCGTAGCAACTTGGCATTAGCATGGCATGATATCCACCCAATCGATAGGAAATAAAACAACGCCGAGCTCGATGGCTCAGTCTGTAATCCCGCGCTTTGGGAGGGTGAGGTGAGTGGATTGCCTGAGCCCGAGGGTTCAAGACCCACGTGGGCAACTTGGCAAGACCTCATCTCTACAATAAAATAAAAAGAAAATCAGCCGGGCATGGTAGCGCGTGCCTGTAATTCCGGCTACTTGGAAGGCTGAGGTGGAAGGATCGCTGGAGCCCAGCAGGTCGAGGCTGGAGTGGCCGGGAGCGGCCACCGCACTCCAGTCTGGGCGACAGAGTGAGACTCCAACTCAAAAAAACAAAAAAAACCAAAAAACCCCAGCAACATCGGTAACAGACATCTGAAAAGCTGTGTCTGCCAGAGGCCTTCTGACTGCAAATTTCATGAGGGCAGGTAGACAGTGCTCTTGGTTTTATTCCCGTGTCTTACTACCCCGCCTGGTGAAGAGGTGTGTCATGAACCACGGAGGCAGGATAAGCAGCGAGTCTGCTTGCTACCACTTTGGGTCTTGCTCAGCTCACTTTCTCTGATGCATTGAGCTCCACTCCTCTTTCATTTCCCTTTGCGGTCTCCTTTTTTCGCTTTCTCTTTTCCTCCTTTCGGTATTTCCCTGGTCCCTTGGATGCCATGACTCCCCATGCTTTCTCCCTGAGCACTCTGCTTCTTCCTCCACATGGGCTCCCGTAGGGCCTGCCAATTTCAGCACCTTTCACTCCTGCAGGAGAAGGACCTCCAGGTCCCTGCAGAGCTAGACTTTCTCTTGGCTCTAGGTGTGTTCCGGGTGCCGGCTGCAATGTATCCAAAACGGTCACTTTTCCCCTAGTGCAGGCTGACTTCCCTGGATGGGAACCACCGCCCCAGCTTGAAGAAGAAGACTCTTCCACTGTTTATCTCCTTATTCCTCCTGCTCTTCTTTTTCTAGGTTCCTAGGGCTCCTGTAATAAAGGGCCACCCACTGGATACACAGATCTGGAGGCTCAAAGTCTGAAATCTAGATGTTGCCAGGCCCTGCTCCCTCTAAAGCCTCTACGAAGCCTCTGTGGGTGGATCCTTCCTGGCCTTTTCCAGCTTCTGGGAGCCTCAGTCCTTGGCTTTTGGCAACATAGCTTCGGTTTTCACCTCCATCTTTACAAGGCTGTCTTCTTTCTTAGGTCTCTTCATCTTCACCTGGCTATCATCTTCTCTGTGTGTCTCTCTCTTAAAAACAACAACAACAACAAACCACCAGTCATATTGGATTAGAGGCCTACTTACTCCTGTATGACCTTAACTAATTATATCTACAAAGTCCCTATTTTCTAGGACCGCTTTCTGAGGTATTGACGAGCACAATTTAATGCATAACATTTTTCTTCCTTTTCCTTTTCACAATTATCACTTGATGGAAAAACAAGTTGGGGTCTCCAGAAGGCGGACTCTGAGGCAGAGTTCAAGATATTATTAGGGAGGGCCTGCAGGATCAGCCCCTGGGGAAGGGAAGGCCAGGGACCAGGAAATAGCGGAAGGAAAAGCTGGGCTGTAAGGCAGGGACAAGGACAGCTCACTGAGGCTACGACGGCCCTTCAGACAGTTCTAACTTGAACACAACTGGTCACACCTACTGTGACCAACTGAGCGTGTTTGAGGGAATTTCAGTGCTAGAACGAGGAGCACCCTGGGCCAAGTGGGACGGTTGTCACCTTTATACTTCTGCATCAGTTTTGGGGGTGGAGGATGAGGTCGAGGCTCTTTATCCGATGTTGATACGCGCAGATGTCCTTGAGTCACTTTCTTTCCTAAAAGTGAAGACAGAAAAATATGATAACAGACCTGATAATCTTTAGTGGTTTCCATTGAAAAATGTTTAACAGAAGAGGAGCAGAATTTTCTTTTTCTTTTTTTAAAAATATTTTTCATTTTAAAGATGTGGGGTACAATTCAGGATTAGGTGTACAAGGGGGCATCGTACAGGTAAAGTTTGGGCCTTCCTTTGGTCCCCACTTTGCCTGGTTTGAGATCAGGTGCCCTTACTGATGTTGTAGGCCCCCGGCAGTATCCTGCTACTGCCAATCCCTTTCTTCTAGTATTATGGTAAATGTTCAGGGTCTGCTTACGAGTGAAGAATTTTCCTTATCAAGCTCCTCTCTCAAAACTCCTTGTTGCGTTTAGGCCACATCTTCCCATGCAACTCCATGCCTCCAGCCTCCACAGTCTGACCCAGCTCTGGGAATGTTTGCCACAGATAGCCAGGAGGAGTCTTCTGTATCCTCTCACTTCCCCTCTGCCCATGGGAGTACCTGGTGAAACCCACATCCTGTTTCCCCAACTGTTCAGATTGGCTCATACCCAAGGCCCGGCCCCTCTTGGGACTGTATTGAACCCTATAGCTTTGGGGGATTGATTTCCCCAAAGGCATGCCAGGCACCCGCCCTTACACCGGGCCATGGGAGATCTCTGCTTTGGGGCTCTGGGTTGGTGGCAGGCTGTGTTTGTCCTACAGTGTTTCTTGTCCTAGAGGAAGGAGGGATGCTTCTTCCTCAAGGATGCACCTCCGGTCACTTGGGCGATTGCTCTTCCCTAACTGAGTACATCCCTCTCCCCCGCAGCATGTGCATGAACCATGAGCTCAAGACTGACCAGGCCTTCTTCACTTGCATAGCAGTCAATGACTCCAGAAAAGGCCTTTTATTCACTGAAGTCACAGATCAATAAGACCAGATTTGCATATAAGCCTAGTATATAAATCCAGAGGTGAGGTTATCATTTGTCTTCCCTGCTATCTCCCGATTTCCCTCTCCTGGAGCCTCAGCTCATTCTCCCTTCTGCTCGTGCGTCTCTCTTCGCTGATGATGCCCTTTCTGAAAAGGTACCTCCTTTCACCAGCCCCCAAGCCCCAGCTGGGGAATGCACCCACTTGCGCTGCCGCATACATCACATGGGAACTCTCTGCTTATTTGTCTTCCTACAGTCACCCTCGGTATTCTGTTACCAACTTGAGGGCAGAGATGGTGACCTCTCTGGGTGTCCAGCACAGGACAAAGGGCCTGCCTCATGCCAGGTGTTCAGTACACTTGGTATTGACGGTGTGAGTCTTTGACACCCTCCTCTGTTCCTTCTTCTCCCTTCTAGCCTTTTCTTTCTTCTGTTCTTCTGTCTTTTCACTCACCTTCCTTAAGGCGAAGACTTCTGAAGGTGTAGGGGAAGAAGGAGCCGTGTGTCTCCATGGTTGGGATTCTCACAGAGGCCAAGGGACCACCCAGGATAATGGGGAAACTTTTTCTTGCATGACAATGTCACTTGCTACGAGTGTTCCTCAATGTGCTTGCCACCCCCAGGGGACTTTGAGAACATGAAAAACACGTGTGCCTTTTCCCTGATTGGAGACATGGAGAGCCTCACCTGGAGGCAGAGGCAGCATTTGGCCGAAACGGTGGTTACCTCTCCACAACCCCCGGCAGCCGGCAGCCGTAGGACTTTCCTGAAGGTGGTGCTTGTAGGCCTCCTCTATTTTTATTTTTTATCTTGACCAAAAGTTTGTAATGACTGACTGCCTCAAAACAGACACAACTTTTGGTTTTATTTTTGGCAGTTGTATCAGGTTTCCAACTGTTCTAACTTTATTTTACTTCTTTTGGGATATTGAAGAACACTGGCCCACATGGAGGCCTCTCTTCAATGCTGCACATACGAGGAGGGGAGCCCCAAAACCCCCGGAATTTATTTATAAAAAATGGTGTATTTATTCTTACATGTTTAAATTTCATTCATCTTTAAAGTACTCTGCATTTGATGCCATGCACCTATTGAGATGCTTTCTCTACTGCTCAAAACAGTTTCTGAACTCATCGACTTTCATGCCTTTTAGTGCTAGTGCTGCATTTCACCTATTCCACATGGCACCTATTCCACGTGGCAAAACATTTCCCTGTGAGTCCTTTTCTCGTTGGTGGGAGGAGAGGACGGTGGTGGGGGGAGGAGAAGTCACCTGGGGCAAGATCTGGTGAACAGGGAGAAGGAGACATGCTGTTTTGGGTCAAAACTTGCTAACACTCAGAGCGGTGTGAGCAGCTGTGCTCATAAATCACCCATCATGAAACGGGAAACATGTTGAAAGGATCTCCAAAAAAAATTCCCTGAAGCCAAACGCAGCCTCTCACAAAAACACTAGCTGGCACACGGATGCCGGTGGGTTCCTAGAACACTTACCTAGCGGGGGAAGCCTGTACTAGAAGGAGACCGCCCTCCAAAGGATAATTCTGGGTTTTTTGGGTCCCCCTCATATAGAGATAGATTGTCTTCTCAAATAAAAATTGTCACGGATAACCACCAAGACGACCTCCTACATCATCAGAGGTCAGAAAGAAGCCTCAGGGCCCCTCTAGTATGCCAGCCGGTAGAGACCAGAGGCCCGGGGACTTTGTCATTGCTGCCTATAATCATGGTAGCCACTGACATCCCTACGCATGTCACAGCGCCTCCATGTGGAATCTTATTTGAGTCTTACCTTCATTCTCATGAGGTCAGTTGTAACCACATCCATGTGGATGATGAATAGAGGTTCTGAGATGTTCTGTGACTGGCCCACGACTCTAGTTCAGCACCACATAAAGCACAACCCAAACCTTCTGTTGCTAACTTCTTGCTCTTTCTATTAGCCACCGTGTCCCAGTTAGAGGGACATTCTAGAGTGATGAGCATCACAGGAAGGTGCTTACCCGAGTTGCCTGTCATCCTCGAGGCAGATACAACTGACCCAGCTGACCATGTGGGTATCATCTCCCAACGAAGCCCACCTTTCCTGGGGCAGAAAGCCTGCACTCGGGTCAAGGAGGTGCAAATGGCTGAGCATTTCTGCTCCAGCTTCCAGAATCATCTATCAGGGCACATTGACAAGACTGTCTTAACACAGCTCAAGGCTCTCCTGTCTGGTGCCTATTTTCTCTTCCACTGGCCTCTCAGCCTTTCTTCTCCCTCCTGCCCTTTGACTGCACCAGAGCCCATTAATATCCGTGTCTTGGTCAAAAATATTGTGCAGTTACTCTCCTGTCCCAACCTTGCTGAAAAAGAATCTGGTTAATTAACATTGATTACAATCCACCAACTGCAAGTAAAAATCGATCGCTGCCGTCCCTAATTCGAATGCTCTTCTCTCTCCTTATCTCTTGTGAGAAAGAAAGAGATAGGGAGTGGGAGAAAGAAAAGAGGGGAGAAGGGAGAGGCTATTTTTTTAAGCAGTCCAATTTCCAGGGTCCCTGGTGAGGGACATTAGTGATGTGCTGGTCCTTAGGTCTTGCCCACTCTCCTTCAGCGCGGCCATTTTTCAGCGTGACGTCTAATTGCTGCAAATAGTCATTGTGCACATTTGGGGCCTTGTTCACAGCTCCCTTCTTTATTGAGAGAGGAGCGATGGTATTGATTGTGGATGGCCAGGGAGAATGCCGGAGAATATTAGTAAGGAGCAGAGAGAACACAGTACATAAACTTTTATGACACAATGTCAAGCTGGATTGTGAAGACATAAATGAAAAGGACAACACGTTCTGTAATTACCACAAGCCCGCATCTTCCATCTGCTGGGGAAGGCGCCCGTGCTGGCTGGGGCAGATCGCGAAGAGAGACAAATCATCCAGCTCACAGGAATGGTGGCCCGTAGTTGTTTCTCCTCGTTGTTGAGAAAGAATATATGGGGTGTAAAATAGCACTTGTCGTGGATCACAGTGTGGTTCTGAGGAAAGTTTGTGGATTCTAATGTCAGCTTGGCCACTACTGCTGGCCATGGGACGTCGAGCCAGTCACTTAACCCGCTTAACCTCTCCGAGCCATGCTGTCAAGGGATCATAACTACTCAGCAGGGATGATTAAGTGAGATATTGCATGCAAACCCTTTACATGGTGCCTGGGTAATAACTGGCTTTTAGTAGATAGCAGCTATTACACTCATTGTTCTTTTTTTTCCCCCCCAAAAATATTCATGGAATGTTTGCTTCATGTCAGTGCTGTGCTAGATACTAGAATAGAGCAATACCCCAGGCTCGTGGACCTCACAGCTCTGTGGGCCAAATGACATCGATCAATTATTGACCCAAATAAACATGAAAATGCGGCTGTAGTCTGGGAAGGGGGAACAGGATGCCATATGAGTGACTCACCCAGGGATTTCCATCATCCCTGTTTTCCCATAGTCAACTTTATTTATTATCCGTCTATCCTGCTAGAACATGTGGTCCCTGAGGACAAGGACTTGGTCTGTGTGATCACTGTCTCCGGCGCCTAGCATGGTGAGTGACACACAGTAGGCATTCAGTAAAAAGTTGCTACATGAAGAGATACTGACTTAGGGTACAGAGGATGAATTAGCACCCGCCTTTTAAGAGCAGATAGGCAAGTGGGGTGCACGAGAAATACATGACATGTAAGACTTCATAGACTCATTGGCAGGTCTAGCTACCAAATCTATCAAACTTTTACTTTGAAAACCTTACCTAGACGTTAGCGTCACATACCAGCATGGGGACCAGAGTGCAGTTGGTGCCTTGCGGCAAGTAATGAAAGAAATGGGAGATCAGGGGAACTGGCCGTCCACACCTGAGCTGAGCTGCTTTGGGTCCTATGGTGTGAGTGTGTACATCAGGGTGGGCTCACAGATTCACAAGCATCTCCGCCATGAGGGTCAGCAGAAGGGCTGGCTGCTCTCCACAGTCTTGAGGCCACAGGCCCTGCCCATCAGGCCTGGGGTCCTTTGCTGGAGCCTCCACAGCCAGCTGGCAGGTGATGGAGGGAGTCAGTCGGGGGGGAGTCACCCAAGTCGCTGTGATTTGTGTTGCATTGGCAAGACCAAGTTACATGGTCTCGCCTGCGTCCCAGGGTCTGGGGCATGTCGGCGAGTGGTGTGTCCAAGAGGAGGAGTTGGTAGGTGCTGCATGTGTCTATCGCAGTGGATTCAGTAAACGCTTATGGAGAAGCCACCATTACCAAGAACCTGGATTCAAGCTGACCAGAGCTCAGAGCTCTCCAAGAGAGCATTATCTAGTGGAGAAAGCATGCAACATATAAATAACTGATCAGTGTCGCAGTAAAGTCAGCTTTTATGACCGGAGCACAGAGGAAGGAGGAATTAATTTCACACAGATTACAGGATGGTTTCACTGGGCACAGTCAGATGGAAAAGGAGTTTTGTTTTTTTTGAGTTGAAATCTTACTCTTTTGCGCCGGCTGGAGTGCAGCAACACACTCATGGCCACCCCAGCGTTGACCTGCTGAGTTCCAGCAATCCTTCTTCCTCAGACTTCCAAGTAGCCAAAACTACAGGTGCACGCTACCACGCCTGGCTGATTTTTTATTTATTGTAGAGACAAGGTCTTGCCAACTTGCCTGGGCTGGTCTTGAACCCGCAGACTCAGGCAATCCACTCGCCTCAGCCTCCCAAAGTGCTGGAATTACAGGCTGAGCTACCGAGCCTGGCCAGGAGTTTAATACTTAACTGCTGGTGTGGTGGAGATGGCTCACTGTACACCCAAGATTTGTGTTCCCCTCCCATAGAGTAGACTCGTGGATCGAAGCTGCTGTCCAACAAGGCCCTAAAATCCACAACCTTCCTTGTGTCTGGGTAAGGTCTCTGACTGGTTCTCTGTGGAGAGTTAGCTCTGGGCCATCAGTAAAGAGAAAGGAGTTTCTTCTCCACCCTTTCATTCCTCACCCATTGATGCTCAGGGTCTCCTCGCAGGCCTTATTTGGGGATGACAGAGTGGCCAGTAGTATAGTCTCTAGGTGACTATGTGGAACAAACCCACCGCCAAACACCCTGCCAACATAGCACTGCCCTGGACACTATGTGGATGGCAAGGGCACGTCCACTGGGTTTGAGACATTATACACATTGGGTGTATTTGTTACAGACATTCAGTGGCTCATAGGGCTCTCCAGGTATAGGAAACAGTGAAGACAAAGACTCAGAAGCAAGAAAATACAGAGTACTTTCCATCTCTTACATTGTTGGCAGGGGCATAAAATGGTACAACCTCTCTGGAAAACAGCTTAACAGTTTCTTATATGGTTAAAAAATGCACCCAGCCTAGATTCCAGCAATTCCACTCCTAGGTATTTCCCTAAGAAAAATGAAAACATATGTCCTCAAAACGACAGGTGCTAGCTGTGTTCTTCTCTGCTTTATTGGTAACAACTGAAAACTGCAAAAGTCTAAGTACCTATGACAAATGATGAATTAAAACATTGTGGCAAATTCATATTATGGAATACTATTCCGCAGTGGGAAAGAATGAATTACTAATACGTGTGACAACGTATATACGCATCAAAAACATTATGTTGTGTCAAAGGAGCCAGACACAAGAGCATATATACTGTATGACTCCTCTCCATAAAGTTCCAGGCAGGCAAACCAATCTGTGGGGATGGAAACCAGGATAGTGGTTGCTTACGGGGAAGAGAAT
>CAUYQG010033075.1:0-34069 GCA_963574415.1 Tarsius wallacei
TTGAAGTCTGGAAGTGTGATACCTCCTGTTTTGTTTCTTTTGGTAAGTATTGTTTTGGCTATTCATGGTTATTTATGTTTCCGTATGAATTTCTGTATTGTCATTTCCAAGTCTGAGAAGAATGATGTTGGTAACCTAATGGGTACTGCATTGAATCTGTACATTGCCTTGGTAGGATGGACATGTTAACAATGTTGATTCTTCCTATCCATGAGCATGGAGTATTTTTCTATTTGTTTGTGTCTTCTTGGATTTCTTTGAGCAGCATTTTGTAATTCTCATTGTAAAAGTCTTTCGCTTCTCTGGTTAGGAAGATGCCAAGGTATTTCTTTTTTTTTTGTGGCTATTGTGAATCAGATTATGCTTTTTATTTGGGTCTCTGCCTGCTGTTGTTGGTGTATAAGAATGCAACTGTCTTTTGCACATTTATTTTGTACCTGAGACTTTGCCAAAGTCCTTTAACAGTTCAAGCAGGTTTTTGACAGATTCTCTTAGATTTTCAAGGTATAGAATTTTTCCTATTTGGATACCCCTGCTTTTCTTCACTTGTCTAATTGCCCGAGCTAGGACTTCCAACACGATATTGAACAAGAGGGGTGAGAATGGGCAGTCTTGTCTTATTCCAGTTTTCAGGGGAAATGTTTCCAGTTTCTGTTCTGTATTGTTTCAAACTTGTACAAGTTGATGAAAAAACCCACTGCCCTATCTGTTTCACTGACACCACCTAAGTCCCACTGGGATGTGCCCTCACCTCAACCCACCTGCTTTTGCCATCATAAAAACCCCAAGTCAGTCTCCTTTTTCTGTTCCCTCAAGCCATTTTGGATCTGCTTGGGAGTTGCCCTGTTCCCCCCCACCCTGCCAAATCTCATTTTATGAGTACTAAACCTTTTCTTCTCTTGATGCACATGTAGCATCACCTGCATTGACATCTGAATCAAATTTTTGGTGGGAAGACTCTATCCCATGTATATAGGATAACTACAACACAGATTCAAGCTTTTTTTCTCCTCCACTAAAAATATATTCAGAAACAAAGCCTAAAGAGTCTTGTCAGAAATTATAAGCCTCCTCTTTTGTGGCTTCCAGGATAGATTTTATATAAAAAAAAGTCCATATAAAATTTATGCCTTTATTTCTGGAGCCTAATCAGAAGCTGTGTTTTTTCAGCAACAAAATTCTACCACCCCAAGATCATTTTATTAAACATCTGTGCCACAGGGATTGAGACATGGCTACATATACACTATGAAAGAAGAAGTAATTGCTCTGAGAATCATGACACCAAGAAACAACTGGGAGAAAAGTAGCTTAAGGGACAATATTCAGTAGCTAATTTTTCAGCTCTCCAGTTCATATTGCTTGTAGACATTGAGTCTAGTTATGGGGTAAATCAAAGTGAATAAAACTCAGCTGGAATTTTGATACCAGCAGTGTTTGTCTTCAGTGTTGCTTCCTGAGGAAAAAAAAATGAAAAATTATGCAAAAATCTACAAAATGTGAAGCAAAAGGCAAGATACCAAATGGAAACCTACACACAAAAAATCTCTTCACTTTTTGAATATTTTAGATGTACTTTTTAATTGTTTAATTATAAATTACCTTAAAAATCCAAATCTCAGAGAGAAATAGTGTGGAAATTTACTTTTTGATAAGGATTAACCTATAACGTCAGGCTTTGAATCTAATAAAAATGATATTTCTTACTTCCCTTTCATTGTTTTTCTAAAAACAGATTCTTCTTTACAAATATTGATTGTACATTAGATTCAAGGTGAAGCATTTTCATTTTTTTCTGATGAAGTATCAACTCAAGCTTTGGCTGTAGTCACCAAATTTTGATTACTAAGGCCCAGGGTGTTTGGGTGATATGAAACCGGTAATGAATTACAAGCCTAAACTCTTCAAACAGTTAATGTATAATGGTTAACCAGCAACTTAATACTTAAATAACATAACCATTTTTCATGGAAGAAACCTAAACACTAAATTATTCTTACTCTTTGATTAATGCAAATCACAATTATGTAATGTAGTTTTATTAGAGATAATTTAACCAAATGTCTATTAAGATGAATTCAGTCATTGAGCTAGAAATGACAAATTTTTAGCTCGTTGAAGCTTATATATTTCTAATCAGCAGAATCCTTGAGGCTGGTTAACTCAGGCTTGTTTCTACTTACATTATTCAGAAACCTGAGAAAAGAATTAGCGTTTGAGATCTGTATTATGTATGCTGTCCATAAAGTTAAAATATAAAAGATTTGTGTCATTGTGAAGAAATATACTTTACTGAATTTAATCTGTGGTATTTGTACTAAAATATTCCATCAAAAAACAATTTGCAAGGAATTAGTCAACAGAAGTTTGAGAAAGTTAGAGAGGTCTGGCACTGTCAAAAACAAAGAAGACTTTTAGGAAGTAAGACTGCTTAACAGAAAAAGAAAAAAAAAAGAAAGTCTGCTTCAGAGGGCTCAAGATATTGTTGAAAAAATACAGGCATTTTGCTTTAGAAGGAAGCTCTTGGTATAACTATTTAAGACTCTTTGTAATTGCTTGATGTCTGGATATACAAGAAAGCACATAGCAGATCTAATTCAATAAAAATGAAAGAGAGGTAATTTACCTCTCATTTACTTGATAAGCTAACAAAATAAGATATTATTGGAACATTGCTATTGTTGCATTTGAGATAATTATGGTTAGAGGAGACCAAAGGATTGCCTTATTTGTAACTTTTATTACAGTAATCTGTATATAAATAAGCATGTATATGATTTGTAAATTTATTTTGATGTTTTATTCTGGTTCTACATTGCTTCTGCTGCAATTTTTTCCAACTTGTTTATTGAGATCTGTCTTTTATGCTGGAAGCTTTCTTCAAAATGTCAAGATCTCCTTGGCTTTTGATTCATTCTTATGAAATTAAGGTTCTAATGAAATTAGTACCCTGGTCTATGCAGAGACTTTCATGAAGGAACATTGGGCAAACAGCTTACCATTTCATTAGATAATCTCTAAATGGTATTGTGGTTTTCTCTTGGAACTATAAATTAATTTAGTGATAAATCGTTTACTTTTCTTCCTGATGCTCATGGGGAAGATACCAGAATTTGGAAGCTAAACTGGGGAAGTTTAATTGCCTTTTCAGAAAGTCCCCTTATGAACTGCATGGTCATTCCCATCATCTTCTACAGTCTGGCATCCATCCATGAGCATGTAGCATATCTGTTTCAATTGTGCCAGAAGACAAGCCACTTTCCTCCACTTTGGATGAGGAAGGGGTTTGAGCCATATTCTCAAGTTGCTTGCTGAAGATATGATGAGGTTCTATAGGATGTGCGCAAGGAGGCCATTTGAAAAACTGTTGATGGAATATAAGACTCAATTGATAACACCCTGGACTGTGTACTGATTTTAAATGAAAAGAGAAGATGCCTTCTGAAGTGTGAACACAACACCAGTGTTAGATGAAGAAGTACTAGTTAAGAGACAAGATAGGATAATCTCCCGTACTTAGGCTCTTTTTCTCCCTTGCTATTCTTTCCTTTATCTAATATATTTGATTTTCAAATTAAATGATATTATCTTAATGTGAGGTTTCATCACATTTAGGATAATAGGAATCCAGAGATATTGGTCCCAATCTTTATATGTCTTATTAATAAGAGCAGTTGTTGTTTTTTTTTAGCAGACCATGCCTTATGAATGGGTGATTATCTAGCTCATGTAAAGCAACCAAGTAGATTCTATCTGACTAACGTATGTTTCTCTCATATACTTGCTGCCTCTTTAAGGTCTAGCAGTTAAGATATTTTTTCTTAAGGCTTTACCTTTTGTTTCAGTGAAAATGGTCTAGGGGATGTCATACATTTCAATCTGATTCTTCTTTTCTAAATGTCTATGGACAAGTCTTTTTAGAGTACAGTTTTTGAGAGGAGAATAGTGGTGAAAGAAACAAAAAATGGCTGGGGGCTTGGGAATTGGCAAATGCACCCAAGAAGAGTGAAACTCACTACATGGAAGTAAAATGACAGCAATATTTCTACTAAAGAACAACTTTCTTCAATTTACAATTCCATATGACTGCAGCCAGAAGTGAATTACAAACCCAAATATTAGCCCAGAATAACAGCAGTACTTTATAAGGATGCCCCTTGAAACAGAAGATTCACAACTGATGTTCTTATCATTTATTGCCTTTCCTGTCACTCTTGACTTCAATTTGATAATTGTCATGTAAGCCCTTCAGGGGCTACAGGGACACTTCCTGATAACATTCCTCCATCCCCTCATCTCAGGGATTAGTTGTCTAAGATGACCTGTTAAGAATGAGACATTGTGCCGATTCCAGAGTTCAAGTAAATCTTCACCTCTAAATCTGTTTCAGAGGTTGCCTTTGATATTTGGAATATAATGTATCCTGAGATCACTTCTTTTAATGATTACCCCTCTGCCTTTTATCTCAATTCCCTTTATCTCCATCAGTGAAAGAGTCATCCTGTGTAAATGAGGATTGTTGGGTTGGAGGTCATAATCAAGTGAACCTTATTGCATCTTTAGTTTGGAATTACGTTTCTTTAAATATTGCTTCAGGGGAAAATCAATGGGTATAAATAGAAAATGCTCAAGTATGAGAAAAAATAGACTTTAAGGTGAAGTGCTTAAAATATGTGGCTCATAAAGAAAACATCCAAAAGGCATATATTTCTGTTTCTGGGGACTGAAAAAGATGAGCCATAAAATGTAATTGTTTTATATTAACAATTTCCACCTTCTCACATCTATAATTGCTTTAGCTAATGCAAAAGTTAAGATCTTAATATGATTAGACATTTGTTTGGGTGAACTGGAAAATATTATATAAAGAAATAACACGAGGGTGCAAGAAATGTACTACTTCAGAAAAGGCAGCAAGACTTATATTTTCCAACAGTGCTGGATCCTATGATCTTTAATTTTTATATGAATAATTAATATGCATACCCTAATAATGCCAGTTTCCATGCACTACATTCAGTATGAATTATGCAGAGATACTTCAAAAATGCCTATAATAGTCAAGGGAATTACCACCCTCCAAGGTATGAAGAGAATAAAAATTTGTTTGAAAAATGAAATTGAAAACAGAAGATCTGTTTAAAAACATTCAGGAAATAAAAGTTTCATATATCTGTTGGCTGCTCATATGTCTTCTTTTGAAAAATGTCTATTCATATCTTTTGCTCACTTTTTAATAGGGTTGTTTCTTTCCTTTTGGCACGTTTGAGTTCCTTATAGATCCTGGATGTTAGGCCTCTGTCAGATATACGGTTGGCAAATATTTCTTCCCATTCTGTGGGCTATCTCCCCACTCTCTTAATGGTGTCTTTGCTTTGCAGAAGTTTTCAGTTTGATGAGATCCCACTTGTCAACCTTTTTCTCTTATGGCATGGGCCACTGGGCTTTTGATCAGGAATTGGTTGCCTATTCCAATTTCTGTAAGGGTGTCTGTTGTGTTTTCTATGATTCCAATAGTTTGGGGTTTTACGTTTAGTTCTTTGATCCATTTAGAGTTAATATTTGCGAAGACACACAAGCAGCCAACAGATACATGAAGAAATGCTCAGCCTCACTAAACATCAAGGAAATGCAATTCAAAACCACACTGAGATATCACCTAACTCTGGTCAGGACGGCCATCATTAACTCAAAAAAACAACAGATGCTTGAGAGGATGAGAAGAAATGGGAATGCTTCTATACTGTTGGTGGGAGTGTAAACTAGTACAACCTCTGTGGAAAACAGTGAATGGTTCTTAAAAATCTAAAACTTGATCTTCCATGCACCCAGTAATCTCCCTTCTGGGAATATACCCAAAGGAACTCAAATCATTCTACAAAAACGATACCTGTGCATGCATATTTATTGCAGCACTATTTACAATAGCAAAAACGTGGACCCAACCATGCTGCCCATCGAAAGTGGACTGGATTAAAAACAAATGCGGTAGATATACATGATGAAATATTACAGTCATAAATAATGACAAAATTATGGACTTTGCAGAAACTTGGATGGATTTAGAGTCTGTCTTACTCAGTGATCTATCACAGAAACAAAGAACTGAGTACCACATGTTCTCACTCATAAGTGGACCCTTAACATTGATCATAATACTACATAAAAGAGATTGGCAGTAGTAGATCACTGCCAAGGGAAGAGGGGGGACATGACATTAATAAGGGTATCTGATCCCAAACCAGGCAAAGTAAGGACCAACGGGAGTCCCAAACTTCCGTTGGATCATGATCACTTACATATCTGACCCCGAATTGTACCCCACATCTTTAAAATAAAAGTAAAGAAAAGATTATTGATCAACTATCTTGTCTTTTATGTATGCTTTATCTTTTAGGAATCATACTAGTCTTGAGAAATATGAAAGTGCATTTGAATCCCTGGACAAAGATCATGGTGAAATCACACAAATACTAAAAACGGTCAAATGGGTAGAAAATTGGAAGAGGCAAACCCTGTGAGTTAGATGGTTCCCTAGAGGGGACACTTGAAGGAAGAAAGCATAAAGAACATCAAGGAAGAAAGAAATATATGCTATTATTATTTTTTATTATTTTTTAATTTTTATTTATTTATTTATTTATTTTTTGAGTTGGAGTCTCACTCAGTCGCCCAAACTGGAGTGCAGTGGCGGCTCCCGGCCACCGCAGCCTCGACCTGCCGGGCTCCGGCGATCCCTCCACCTCAGCCTTCCAAATAGCTGGAACCACAGGCGCACGCTACCACGCCCGGCTAATTTTTTGTAATTATTGTAGAGATGAGGTCTCGCTTGCCCAGGCAGGTCTCGAACCCGCGGGCTCAGGCAATCCACTCACCTCAGCCTCCCAAGGCGCGGGATTACAGGCTGAGCCACCGAGCCCGGCTATTATTATTATTTTTTAAATGTCGTATATCAAAGCATTGAAAAAGAGTGATTTAATGTGTGTTTAGAAGATTTTTGGGGGGTTAAGAGGAAATATGTAGGCTACACTTATGATTAAAAAATTAAGTCAACACATGACAATACTAGGACTACTTCCATGGCTAAGCCAACATGTCATAACAGTTTTCATCTTCTGTTAGGCAAAAGTAATTTCTCCTGATTATCATGTTGGCCTAGAATTGGGAAAGAGGCCTATGAGTACTAATTGAGGTTGGAAGAAGTAATTTCACTGGAGGAGTTCCAAAGGACCAATGCTCATTGTTTTGAAGTTTTGAAAAGGTGAGATTTTTGTAATTACCTCAGTTCTATTTATTTATATTTTTGTATTCCAGTGGGTGGGATTTGATCAAACACAGCCCTGTTGGTCTTTAAGAAAAACAGGGAAATAGTCAGTTATACCACAATGTACATTCTTGCTGAACCAAAACAGCTAGTTACATCAAGCAGCAGAGATTTTAGAAAAGTTCAAGCAATAAATCTTAGTGGTTAATTTGAGCAAGAGTGTCTGATTTTAAACTCTGAAACCACAATTTGTTAAGTGTATGACTTAGAACAAATTGCTTAAATTTCATTTACTTGGTTTCCTTATCTATAAAACGAGAAATTATACTACTTGTCTTCATAGAGTTGTTGTATTAAATGAGTACATGTAATGTATGTGAATCACTTATAATAGAACCAGCATATGTAAATGTAGATAATATTATTGCATCATAAAGATTTAGAGTTTAAGCTTTGAAGTCATATTGCTCCTCGATATCACTTCATACTGGCCATGAGAAATTCCTAACTATTACTTCCTGTTAGGGTAGCATTTAATCCAAAGGTTGTTATGTATAACACTTAGCAAAATACTTAGTTCTCAATGTGTCAACAAGTTAAAAATACCATATCTGTTATTCTTGATATTGTGTAATATTTTCAAACATCATTATAAAATCCTATGCTTTAATTCATGGACATAATAGCTATAAAATGTTATCTAGAGAAATAAAGAGTATTTTAGACATTTTCATCCAATTTCTGTTTTCCATCCTTGCAAACTTTCAAGCTCTTCAGAAGCCCCAGAAAGAGAACAAGCTATTTTATTATACTGGTTAGTAAATCATACTCATTTTTAGCATGCAGAACAAAAATTTTCATAGCCCAGAAAAAATGTCCTTCCTGAAGCTTTGTCTGAACAACCACATAATTGGGAAAATATATATTTGTATTAATAAAGTAAATTGAATGTGAAGAACTAAACAGTTATTCTACTTACAGTAACTATGTTCTTGCAAGTTTTATCTACTGAGTTAATAGTAATGGATGAAGTACCAGTAAATGATTCATACCACCAAGATCAATCCCACTATGTTTTCAGTCTGCAAAAAGTGTCATTGAAGTCAAAAGTTTTGAATAAAAAAGAATGGATAAGAATATGGTAGAAGATTCCTGGTTGTCATATAACATACATTGCCCTTCTGGATATTGTCACTATTTTCTTAAATATACAAGGCATAATAAAATTATTCCAAAAGGATAATAGCTGAGGTGTTCACTGTTCATTGATTACGTACTGAAAAGTGGTGAATGGTCATGGAATCCCTTGACTGAATCTAAAATAGATCAATATTTGTGGATAAATGGACATTAAGATCATCTTTGTACTTACAACTAATGCTGATTTTCTATTGTATTGTCACAATCTTACGTCAATTCAGCAACTTTCTTTTGATTGTGCTTTCAGAGAATTATCTAATGTCAGCCTGACTAAACTGGCTAAACATGCCTTTTTCAAACATATGTTTGATGTTGATAATCCATGTGCCTTATTAGACCATGATTTGGGCTAGGCATGACAGTTCATGCCTATAACTACAGAGATTTGGAAGGCCAAAGCAAGAAGACTGCTTGAGGCTAGGAGTTTGAGACCAGCCTAGGCCACATATTGAAACCCCATTTCCACCACCAAAAAAAAACTTAGCCCATTGTGATGGCAGCCATCTACAGTCCTACAGATTGCCTGAGCCCAGGAGTTCAAAGCTACAGTGAGCTATGAGCATACCACTGCACTCCAGCAAGGGTGAAAGAACAAGAATCTGTTTCAAAAAATACATACATACATACATACATACAATTTAAAAAGAACATGATTTTGTTTTAAACTGACTTATTTATCTATTTATTTTTCTTTTTAAAACTATATTATTTATTTATTTTTATTATACTGATGTGGAGTACAAGTAAGGATTAACTACATAAGTAGGCTGCACGCAGGTGAAGTTTGGATTTCCAACTAGCCCTCACTCCCCCAACACTGCACCAGGTGTCTTTTGTGTTGTTATGTGTAAACTGACTTATGTTTAATCCAACCCCAAGGCCTCATGTATATCTAAATTATTAATTCTCTATATAAAATTTTCTATATATTCCTTCTGTCTATAATATCTCATAATTCTTATTTCTCATGGCAATGCAACCAATATTAAATGGCAGAAGGTAAAGAACATTTTTATCAATCAACTTTCTCTGTTATTTTCTTTTTCATTCTCACTTCTACTTTCTCCTTTGCCGCTGACAATTAAGGGAAGAAAATAATTGTTTTCCTCTATTTCCTACTGATTAAACTAAAAAAAAATACCCTTAATGATGAGAGACATGCAAATATCTTGAGGGATCTACCTCATTTGATACTTTTCTTCAAGTAATTTAGGAGGTAAAGATCTACTGAAGTCACCTAAAAAAAAGCAGGTCAATAATAGATTTTTTCAAAATTAAGCCTCGTGTAATCCATATATTCTATTGATCAATTTCCTAGCTCTCCTGGCTTGGACTTCTCTTACCCCAAAATATTGTTATTCAATATCTGAAGAGCTTGAAAGTTTGCCTTTGGCTTCTCCCCACATCCAAACTTCTTTCTTGACTTTCATCTGACTTCAGAATATACTTTAAAAATAAATTTTATGGTTTCTGTTGGTAAGAAATGACAATCCATACGTGATGATACAGAAAATTCTCTAGAGAGACAAGCTACTCTTTCAAGAACCTGGATGCCCAACTGCAATTACATATTCCTCCCAATTTGTGGACTCATATGTCAGAATTACTTCTGGAAAACCAGACTTGATGGAAGAAATATTATAAATGTCAAGGTATTAATTATGAGGCAAATGTATTATGTCATAAAAGGCAGGAGTAGGCTTCTCTGTCTCCCTCTATCTCTTTCTCATGCTAAAACACACACACACACACACACACACACACACACAACTTCTATTTTAATAAGCAGGGCTTGATTAACTATAGAAAACTTGAGCACTTGACACCTCTTTTACCCAGTATCATCAAGGAACAAAATAAAGCTCGGTGGTCCAACATGAGGTTAGAAGCTTCTCAAAAGGGGAACCACATTAAGAAAAAGTTTGTGGGTCCTCCCCATATCACACTTTCACCAGTCGGTTAGGCTTTCAGAAGATGTGAAGAACTAGTAGCACCAACAGGCTAGCAGGCCAGGGGCCTTTCATTCCTATTTAGAAGAGAAAGTTATTCATGTTAGGAGAACTATGCAAGATGGTCTAACTGCTATAGAATTCTGAAGATAAATATAACGAGCTTAAACGGTTAAAGAGAAAAACTAGTAGAGCTTATTCGGACTTCATTTGAGCAATTTTTTTCTTAAAACCTTGGCTACCTATACAAAAATTTCAACTGTTTTTGCAGGTAGCAGGTGCAAATACTTATACTTCTCAGAGCCATCATTTCTTCACTTGTGAAACCAGAAAAATAATATCTACCTTGGTGGGTATATTTAATGAGAAAATATATGTTAAATTCTTGTCAAATAGTAGAAGCTAAAGAATGGTAGCTTTTGTTATTAAACTTTAAGATTTTATAATCATTTACATTTGTTATTAAACCTTAAGATTTTATAATCATTTACAAAGATTCCTTTACAAAGGAAACATTTTGAAAGCATATTGAATACTTCTTTGTCTTCTTGAATCAAAGACATTGGATGAAATAGAACTACCCTGGTGACTTGTGATCATCAGTATTGTGTGTTCTAAGAGTTGAACACTTACCCCTAAATATATAAAAATCCTGTAGGATGTTTTGCCTAACACCTTGGTTCACCACCCTGTCCAGAAGTTTGAAGTTGCTAGAAATCTAACTTTCAAATTAAGTAATCCTGAATTTTCTTTGCAATGCAGATACTACATTTATAAATTGATAAGAACAAATAGTTTCCATTCAAAAGACTAAATAGCAGAATATATTTTATGATGATAAAATCCTCCCGTACAAGGTAAAAAAAAAAAAAGTAACCTACATTGGGAATAGAGAAACAAACATGTAGAAATAATTGCAGTCCAAAAAGAATTCTCAAATCTGAGTTTTAATAAAAATGTGAATTCACCTGGGAAGTAAGAGATAGCCAGGAGCAAGTGATATTGTTCAGCATTTGAGGTTAACTGAGAAAAAATAGAGGTCATAGGCAACGTATCCGAGTTCATGGCAGATGATTTCAATGCTCCAGAAAGACTTTCAGACAATAAATTAATAGTTAGAGGAACAGTGTAGCAAAGAAATTTAAGGTTCATCCCTGACTCAAAGGATAAAACCCTCCAAAAACTGTATTTTGAGGTAAAGATTGGAAAATTAATTAGTTTAGGGGAATAATTTAAAATAGGTTGTTCAAACAGCATTATCATTAAATGAGATATCACACTAGATAAAACATATTAACCCTGTAGTCAAATTTTGAGTACAGATAACTGGCGGGGGGTTCATCTACTATCTAATGCCAAAATTATAGAGCCATGAGGAAAGGGGAGAATGAAGTTCACATTTCAGAGGGAGGCAAGAAATTAAAAACATCACAAAAAGTTCTGTGTTTCTCAACTGTTAGGGCAGAAAGTAGATGAATTCAGGACAAGGTTAAACTGGAGACTCAGTCTCCATAGATTGCTGCAATAGACTGCTGCTACCTGGCTTACCTATCAAGAAGCATGTGCTTAATTATTTTTGGAAGCTGGTGGCAAAACAACTGTTGCAATTATAAATAATGGGATATGTCAGGCTAATCTACAGCTTTGTATTAAAAACAACTTGTACTAAATCTACTTCATACTAAAAAGAACTTGAAGAAATCATTTAAAAGAATCACAATTAGCATATATGTTACAATGGGAGCTGGGAACAGCAACAAGAAATGCTTGATTGGATTTTCAGTAAGGGAAAAAAATGAAATCCAGCATAGTTTATATTTTCAGACTATAATGTATAATAATTAGAGGGAAGGCATGTTCTTGGTGCTTAAATTATGAGTATGTTAATCTTCTTTCAACTGCAAAGTGTTTTTCAGATAAAATAAGTAAGATGTTCATGGGCAAACTCTTTTAATTATTCAGGAAGGGTTCTTAACTGACCAATAAGTATTTCTAAAATATTGTTTATGTGCCTAGTATCAAGATTATGAGCCATGTGCAGTGGCTCATGCCAAAGTGGGACGATCACTTAAAGCTAGAAGTTCATGACCAGGCTGGGCAACATACTGCAACCTTGTCTCTACAAAAAAAAAAAAAAAAAAAAAATCAGCTGGATTTGGTGGCATGAGCCTGTGATCCTAGCTACTTGGAGGCTGAACCCAGAGAATTGCTTGAACCCAGGTGGTTGAGGCTACCATGAGCTATAACTTCGTCACTACATTCTAGACTGGGCAACAGAACAAATCCTCATCTCTAGATAATAATAATAAATAATAGTAATAATAGTAATAACAAAAATATGAAAGACAAAGGAAAACTATGAGACAAAGACCTCTGTCTTTGAGTAACTTATAGTCTAGCTCAGGAGTCAAAATCGGTGTTAGAAAAAGAATGGAGTCACTAAATGATAACCAACAAACTCTAATGTGTAACATATTATAAAGCCAGAAGAAAATGCAAACAAGAAGGACTCAGAGATGATAAGAGTAGACAGGTAGGAGAGACCTACCTCCATTAAAGAAGTAGACTTTTGCTTGAATATTGTCAGTGGAAGTGTTCTAGAAGTTGACTGCAAATACTGTGTGGAGAGAGATGACATGTTGATGAGCCTATAGGCAAAATAGGAGAAGTTGGCTGAAAACACAGTGTGGAGAGAAGTGACATGTTAAAGAGCCTACAGGCAAAATAGGAATGTTGTGAAAATGAAATATATCGTAACATGGTTCCCATTCTGCTACAGAAGTCATTAGGGAAATAATGTACTCCTAATATTGCAAGCCAACCAGTTAATAAAATGTTATCGGGACAAATAATGTATCCCAAGTAGACATTTTTCAAAATCTCTACTTCGTTTTCACTTTTACACTAGTTTTCTTAAGTCAGGAGAGATGGTTCCTTTCTAATGTTGAGTGTTATTGTGAAAGTTGTTTCTAAAAATTTTCTTCCTGTGGTTTATGGGGAGGATTTCTGGACCATTGCCTTTTCCAGTTTTATATGTTGAATCTATTTTCGAAGGGTGAACTGATAGATTCTTAGGTAATTTGTCGCTTTTTCTCTCTCTCTCATCCTCTGTCCTGTTAAACCCCTCTAGAGCTCCCTCTTTCTCACTTTCCAGCAGATTGTCCTGGTTTCAGTTAATTATAGATCATTTAGTTTATTTAAGATTCCTTGGCCTACTTTCAGTTCACATTTCAATAGTTCTGGTCCATTGTCTTCTTCCTAGAGAGCCCAGCTCTGTTTTCTCCAACATCTTTAGAAGGAGGTATTGGAAGTACAAATAATTTTAAAGTGTGTAAGTATAGTATATTACAATTTTCAAAGTTTTTTGTTTGGTATTTTTATCCTCTAAACTGTGTGCTCCAAGTTTGTTGTACCACCTCAAACACTTATAAAAATATATCCTGATTGTTCAGGTAGGGCAAGTACTACTAAAATGAGAGAGAGAAGGGGAAAGGGAATAGAAAGGAAAGGAGGAGAAAAGGACAAGAGAAAGAGAGAGAGCAAGAAAACTCTCATTTGCTTAACTGAGCAATTTCAGAAAGTCTGGGAAGACTAGACTGTTTGGGAAGCCATATGCTTTATGGTCCATATTTGCTACATTAGAGAGCCCAGAGAACACACATCTCCTCATTTACAATTTTAACACTTAGATGCAGCTTTGTAAAAATACTCATATTTTTGCAGCTATTTTAATAAGTAGAATATTTTTTGAAGAATTATATATACACTTTAAAATTATTTGTATAGTAGATTTTATATAACTCCATAAGAAATTCTTAGTGAGAAATTTATCCAAAAAGTAACAGCAAAAAAATTTACCCTGCAGACTATGTCAGCATGAAAATTATTCTGGAGAAAAAATATTTTTACATGTCAGATGGGATGGAAGGAAATTTTCAAGAACTTCTGAGACATTTTTATAGAAATACTAATGTTCTTTTGAGTCAAGAACTCTACCATACTGGTATGGTCTTGACTTAGAAAAAAAAAAAGAACACTGTTCATTCTTATTCTTTCTCAGCAACTATAGGCATAGAATTACACTAATCACTATAAAGTTAGGTTCTACTATTCTCAAATTGGTAAGTTTTTTATTTCAAAAATATTTACTGAGCATATGCATACAGCTTCACAATAATGATTTTAATATCTTAAGGTGTTATGTCTGATGTGAAATTGGGTGTGGTTAGGTAAAAATAAATTCTTGGCATAATTGGTCTCAACCCTGTAGAATATATTCCCAATTTTATCACAGAATAGCATGTAGACTTGGACAAGCTACCTAACATCTCTGAGTCTATTTCCATAGTAACATGTACAACTAGATGACAATGGGAAAAATATAGTATACAACTTTGCAAAAATAAGTTTAATATTTCCATTTGAGTAAATTAACATCTTTATGTTTTTAAAAATGAGTTTAGCTCCAAATGCATAAAGTTGCCCATGAAATTCATCCATTGAAAAAATTAACATATAAAACATCTTGATATTTTTGCACTTACAAACACAAAGGAGCATTAAAACTATTTTTAAACAGTGATACCTATTGCATTATACCTGCAATTTGTTCAAAATGCTTGTAAGATCTTGTGAGGTAATGGGAGTAGAGGAGAGCTCTTAACAAGGTTTAGAAAAAAATGTGTTTTATATTAAGTTTTGAGCACTGTAACTCTCAGTTATTTACAAAACTTCATAAGAGATCTGGCAACAATGAGCAGTATGTAAGTTAAAATATTAAAATAAGGAGAATAAAATTTAGAGGGAAAGAATAGTCTAAAACAAGCAGAATAGTATTAGTTTCATGATAGAAGTACATTTGGGGATAAAGAAAGAGATAATGATCCGAGATGAGCAGATGAGTGATCTTACAAAATCCAGATATGGTTTGGTACTGAAGTATAGACAGAATATTAATATATAAGAAGAAAGAGAGTTCTGAAAGGAGAAGCCACTTTCTGGTTGTAGATGAAAGAAAATAGATGGGTAAAAATTATTTGGTAGTATATGCAAATAATTTCTATTTTTTTCCTCAAGAAGTAGGCCCATTGTATATGAAAGCCTCTATATTTAACAACGAAGAAGAATTGTATGGACCAGAAATAGTCATGTGGCTCTGAGTGATCTCAGCAGAAATGAAGAAGGGTTGGAGTCCTCCTGCTTCACATTCTCCTCTAGCACAGAGGGACACAGGAACCTCCTGAAGTACTGTCAGAGTAAACAAGGGAAGATGAAAATTGTCCTGTGATCTATGAAAAGTAGAGAGGAGAAAAAACTAGCTTCCTGTGCTTTTGTTTTCTTCCTTTCACCTAATTTAAAGCTGTTACTTACCAGAAAACCATTTAGCTCTCTCATACTAAATGGAATATTCAAACCCCTAGCACCCTGATAAATAAAGTTCATTGTTTCAAAATAAGTCAGTGTATCCTTTCAGGGATAGTTTGTAAAGTTTACCAGAACCGACTTTGAAAACAACACTGAAATGCTATCTTGCTAAGAGGCTTATTATTTCCACTACTGTAGGTATGGATCACATCTTGGTTTATACCCTCATTATAATGACATTCTACCTGTCTAAGTTTAGCAAGTTTACTGCTTTGGTACTTGTCCTAGAAACAGAGGTGGGGAAGTGAGAACAAAGTGACTAATCTTTTAACCTCTACATCTTAACAAAGTCTACAATCTACAAGGTGTTCTCTCCCTGAGGATTCACTAGCCTAAATTTATTTGCTCTCATAGGTTTGGAGCAATATATTAGTCGTATTGTGATGATTTTCTTCATGGTGTTTAAAGCACTGTTAGTTTCATATCAGATGCCTTTAACTAAATGTACCTGCAAATAATTATTTTAAAGGATAACCAATTGTATTAACAACTATAGGACAAGTATTTCAACAAGTAGAGTGGCATTACATTTGGGGTTTGTAAAACTATCAGAATTGGGCTTCGAAAGTACGACTAAAATGTTCTCTTGCTAACAGGTTTATTATTTCCGCCACTGAAGGGATCGGATCACATTTTGGTTTATATCCTCATTATAATGGCATCATCTAGCATTACCATGGCTAATTTCCTGGGATTATCTCTCTCTGGTCACTGCAGGAGTTTTTGTGGAAAATACCGTTTCTTTTAGAAAATGTGGCACTTATGAATATATGCATCTCTGGATTCTGTGCAAATGATGTTCAAGGAAATAGGTAGAAACCAACTCTAAGGAAAAGATATCTCAGTCCATATTTATGGCATTTTCAAGGATAATTGTGTTAACATGACCAACAGAGTAATTCCTCTGTTAATGAAGAGGATGTCTTCCAAGAATGCATTCAGGCAGACTTTCTGAGCCAGAAGCAACAGATGCAACTCTAGAGATGGCATCTAGAAAGATTATCACTCCTGCTCTTCCCATATTTCTTCCAGGTGTGGGCAAGGTTTCCCCTAACTTCTATAGTCCTAGAAAGAGGGTTCTACTGCCTCACTCATGACAATCAAGTGCAGCATGCCATGGAGCTCAGTCCTTTCTTTATCTGGGACAGCATCTTGGCAAATCTAGGGTACTGTATGCTTAGGACAGGGACAATGTTATCTTCTTTTCTGCAGCTCTTTGCTCAGGTTGAGGAGCAAGGAGGTACCATTAAATATTACTGTGTCTGCCATTTAATGAGAAATAATAAGAATAACGATAACAACAGCAATTACAATGATGGCAGCAGAAATAGTAGTTTTTGGGGGGAGATATTATAGATTGAATGCTTGTGACCCTTTCAAATTCATATGTTAAAATTTCAACCTCCAATGTAGTGGTATTTGAAGATGGGACTTTTGAGAGGCAATTAGAATTAGATTATGGCACTCTCCCTCAGTTCTTCTCAGGAGAAGATAATAGTATTATCTGATTGGAGACTTTGGAAAAAGGAACTGAACAGTTTACAACAAAGAGCCATCTGGGCTCTCTTTTTCAGAGCCTGCATATTTACAGAACAAATGTATTCTGGTTCTCTCTCTGCTGTGTGGTAGGAGACTGCCCCTGGAGGAGATCTTTCTTGCCTAGAGTTCCAGGTAAGGAATTAAAGGAATTCAGAAATAAAATATTATCACATTTGTTTAGCTGGAGCTCTAAAGCCACATTTCCAGTCAGTCTATTAGCAATATTCAGATCTCCATCTGACCTTTATGCTTACCTTGTAATTGCTTCTGAACTCATGAGGAAAACAGGGATAGTATTTATGGCTCTAAAGACCTCCCAGTGATAATATCTAGCCCCACATTTATGAGCTATTTACTATATTCTGAATGCTATACTGAGTACTCAGTATTTTAGCATATGAGTTAATCGCTAAGGCTCTGTAAACAGAATGTCTAGGTTCAAATCTCGTATATGTCACATATTCTATAATTTGAAATAAATTACTTAACCTCTCCATCCCTCACTTTACTCGCCTGAAAAAAAAATAGCAATCACACTAGTTCCTACCTCACAAGACTATTGTGAAAGTTTAGTAGGCTACATATTAAATGCTTAGAATAATGTCCATCACACACTACATACATGGTAAGGGTTATCTAGCATTCCTACAATCAGTAAAGTACTTAATTTATCTTAATTTTATAGGTGAGGGAACTGAAACTCAGAAAAGTTAAATATATTTTTTTCAAGAAGTTCTCACAGCTAGCAGGTTGCAGAGTTGGAATTTGAACCCAGATCTAGCTAACTGTATTTTGTTCTAGAAGGAATGTTTATCAACACAGACTCTAGTGAATTACAAGAAAAAGTGAGGGAAGTCAAGGCTACTTCATCTATCTGATTTTTCTGTAAAATGAATGAATACCCACTGCTTTACACTGCAACAATCTTTTTTGCACACTCTTTAATTAGTGCTGTTCTTTCTTACCATCTGTGTGTAATCAAATATCCACAACCATGTTTCAAGAGTTGTTCACTTCAAGCTGTTGTTAAAGCTATATCTAATCTATCATTCAAATATTTGTAAAAAATCTCTGTTCTTAAAATAAAGACACTTACTCTTCCCGCTCCTGTCAATATGAAAAAAAAATCATAAAGGCATTCTTTGTGGTTGAATGTTTTTGAATATGGCCTTGTTATTTTTAACAACAACAAAAAACCTGTTAAGTAATTTAAAACAAGTTTGGTGAACTCATTTATTGAATTTTCTCTGTGGACTCAAAACTGTGTTTGGGTCAGATTCCTTGGCAATCAGAACATTTTTAAATCCAGGTTTTCAAGTTTAGTTGTACACTTTAAGGCCAAAGGCAGTCTATAATGAATGTCATCCAATACAGGAGACAGTCTTACCACAGAGGTATGCATTCTTTCACTATATACTTCCTATGTCCATCCCTGATTCACAATGTATTTCTCCAATTTATTCATAATCAAACTACTGAACTGTAGCAACAAGAAAGAGTGTTAAAGACTGGATGATAGCCAGCAGCAAATTCATTATCCAGCAGTCAGAGAAAAAAAATCTAGGCAAGCCTGATGAAAAAAACACAGGTATTAAATCTGAAGACAACTCTGAGAACAAGAGGGGACCAAGTATAGACAGTATGGTCAAATGGATTTTAAAAAACAGATACTTAATGTGTAACTCCATGTCCCATCTAGTTGCTTGAGTTATTTCTTAGACAAATTAGACATGATTTGCTCAGCTTCTGGCATGATTTTTGCCAAATTATATACCAGTGCATATAAGGGACTTCACTTCCCCTATGGCATTTCCAATAGTTTCTATGCAGCCCTCTCCAAAGCACAAGAGAAATTTAACTGACAAAGTAGCTTTGCTAAGGCAGAGCTGGTCAGGGCAAAGCAGCTCTCTTAACTTGATGGAAGCCCTCACTCAAATGAAAATTTGAGCCTCTGATTCTGAAGCTGAAAATAGAAAGTTGTCACCAAAAGTAGACAGGTGGGTTGCCCAAGGTTATTAAATATGTCTATATCTGACAGTAATTGTTCCTATTATTTATTCTTACCTAAATGGCAAGGACTTCTTAATTAGAGACTGAGAAAGTAAATGAGGAAATATCTGACAGAAACAGGATGCACAGTTTTGCTATAATGAAACTAGTCATGTAATGAAGCATAAGCCAGTTTATTACTCAACACAAACACAAACTACAAAATTGCTGCAATAGACACATTTTGAATTTTACCCTTCACCATTATAAACATTGTGACATATCAGTAGGCATACAATATATGAAATTTCCTTGGCACATCCTTAATTTCAGCTTATACATTATTTTAAATAAAGTTTTATACAAGGATAATACTGAAAAAACTTTAATAAATAAAGACAGATTGACATTCCTGCATTTAGAAGGACTGTAATTTGTACTTAAGAAAATGACTCAGGCAAGCTGAGTCATTCTGCAGTTATGAAGACTGCAAGACCTGTTTATGGAGAAAGCAAAGGAAAATTAATGAAGCCCCAAAAGAAGACATTGAAGAAAGAAAAATATCTAAAGAAAAGACTACCACTGAAGATTTTTTCCCCCTTGGTTCCATGAAGTTTTCTTTTTCTCTAACAGAATTCTCTTCACTCAACTTTCTTGATGGAATGCCGTTTGTCTCCGGCAGTCTTACCAACTCTGACACTATCATTTTCAACTCTCCAAGTACTAAATAATGTGATGGATGGTTTCTCTTTTGTTCATTCTGGATGAAATATGGGGGTGGGGGGAAGTCATGATATGTTCAGTGAGCTTCTCTATCAAGCATCATTTCTATAAGAAACTATTTTAAGAACAATTAATTGGTAACATTGGGATTAGTCAATGTATATCCTGTATGTGTTCCTCAATGTATCTCACTGAGATGTATTATAAAGATAACAAACACATACTTTTTTTTCTTTTCAAGATTCACTTTTAAAATTTAATGGACTTCTGCTCTTGGGCAGACCAGTAAATATTTGTATCTCTCTTTTTCATGTGTTGATTGTATTAACCTCATATTCTACTCTGTTGGCTCATCTATATCATAATACAGACTGCATCAAACCCTATTATTTTATTTATGACTTCTTATTGATATGGTAATATGACTTCTATGCAAACTTATTGTATATTCTTTGTAGGGAAATTCATAATACAGTGCAATACTTTTGTACCATCAAACACACAAGACAATGTTGAACCTATAAAAGGTCTATTAAAACACATATACTTATTTAATATATGTACATATTAAAATATGTATACACTGATTTTTTTGATATGTGTTCAGAAATGTAGAGGTAAGGAATATCTGCTTTATAGAGGGTTAGCATTTATATCATTCCAAGTGCTGCTGATATAAAGAACGCAATATTTGATGCAGTTGAATCTAATCCTATTCATAGCTTTCCTAATATGGTAGTTTTCTTTTTTTTTTTTTTTTTTTGAGTTGGAGTCTCACTCTGTCGCCTAGACTGGAGTGCAGTGGCCACTCCCGGCCACCGCAGCCTCGACCTGCTGGGCTCCGGCGATCCTTCCGCCTCAGCCTTCCAAGTAGCTGGAATTACAGGCGCGCGCTACCACGCCCGGCTAATTTTTTGATTTATTGTAGAGATAAGGTCTCGCTTGCCCAGGCGGGTCTCAAACCCGCAGGCTCAGGCAATCCACTCACCTCAGCCTCCCAAAGGCGCGGGATTACAGGCTGAGCCACCAAGCCCGGCTCTTCCATGTTTCTAGTGGACTCATTCCTAAATTCAGCCAGGAATCTGTGCTGGAAAAATTGAGTTTTTCGGAACTTGCTACTTCCTAAGAATGATAGAGAAAGAACAGTGCATATATGTCATCCAAGTCTCTAATCTCATACAAAAAATAAATAAAGAGGCATTAAGTAAGCTATTTTTTAAAAAATGCATGGGCCAAAGAAAAACTTAATCTATTCACACATCTGCATATTTGGACCATAATAAATTTACTATGTTCACATTAACGTTTTGACTCTTTTATTGAAGGTTTTATGAGCGCAACTAGTTGTATATTGTTTACACATTTGTTATAAAACTGTTGTTAGGGATATCACTCAATGTCACTCACATAAGGTCTCATGTGAGACATGTCATCTGGAATTCCTGGCCAAGAAGAACTCTTTCTATTTGAGAAATTGGCATGGTAACTCCTTTCTGATAGCGAGAACTCTATAAATATAGTAGTTTTATTTTATTTTACTTTTTTTTTTTTTTTTCCTCTGATACCAGAAACTTCTCAGGGACTTAAAGGTCCATGAAAGTTAGTTTTTGTTTTTGTTTTTTGCCTTCCAGATTAGTTAATATGCTTCCTCTTCATTTTTATGATATGATTTTTCTCTATATATTTTATAGACATTACTGAACATATGCCTTTTTTCCCCAAAATGCCTAAACCTTTTCCTTTTAACGGACTGAGTAAATATCTAAAGTAATATATGTCCTAAGTCAGGATCCTCAAACTAGGGCCTGTGGGCCACATCTAACCTGGATTTTAAAAAAATAAAATTTTATAGGAACACAGCATCACTCCTTTTTTTGTATATTGTCAGGGGCTGATTATGGAACCTATGAAGCTTACGATATTTACTATCCATGGAGACTACTTGCACAGCCCACCAATCATGTGTTTGGTGACTATCATTAAGGATTAGAAAAATAAAATTTTGATGTTTAATATTAAATCAGCTTTATATGTATTGTTAAAAGGGTTCATACTTTTAAAAGCCACATATGCTTATATGTGGGCACACACATGCATGTATACACCCAAAACTGTGCATAAGATTTTTTATTTTGATTTTGATTGTGAGAGCTTTCTAAGTAAATTTAGACCATCCTTTTGGCTATTGTATTATTTTTCTGACAATGTCCTCATGACCATGTCCCTCCTTGATCTCTTTGCTTCTAGAGGAAGATCGGTGTAAATTGTACTGCAAGGCCGAGAATTTTGAATTTTTCTTTGCAATGTCTGGCAAAGTGAAAGATGGAACTCCTTGCTCCTCAAACAAAAATGATGTTTGTATTGATGGGATTTGTGAAGTAAGAGAACATTTCTGTTTTGGGATGTATGAGCATGCTTGTGTTTTCTCATATCAAATGTATACTGTGAAGAGTGTTGCGAGAGATTCTGTGTCTGGAAAAAGCAGGCACCACAGGAAAAAAAGGCAAAATGCTCTATTGGATGTGAGCAACGTCTCCAAATTCCTCGCTTAATTTTTGTATGACTCTGTTCAAAATTATTTCAGTTTCCCTTTCACTCCACTTGCATATATATAGGACAGAGATGATCATATATCCTACTTCACATGGTAGCTATAAAAATTAAACTAAGATGTAAATAATAATACACTTTTATTGCCTGTTTACTAAGCACATTCTCGACATGATTAGAACCTTGCCAGTGTATTTTGAAATAGTAAACTATTTATTTCCTGGTATTTTTGCTTTCTTTTTGGGTACTCACTTTCTCTTCCATTTTAATTTGATTTAATTTGAGCTGTCTGATCCTTTAGGGATGTATGCGTGTGCACATACATGTGTATTGTCCAACATTTTTATGTTTCAGTCATAGACCTGACCTTAATAAGTTCCCCCTGGCATTAGTAGCAATTTTTGTTTTTAATTCCAGTTTCACAGATGAAGAGTCTAAGTCTTAGATAAATTTTACAACCTTCCCAGTCATGCTTCTAATAATGGCAGAGGAAGGATTTGAACCCCAACTCTGTCTAATTAGAGACTGTGCTTTTTAACCATAAGTGGTACTGCCTTCCTGCTGTTCTGTAAATACAGAAAACCATTTCTTCTTAGTTATTCTTAGCCGCTGGCTTTTCTGATCTTTGATTTTCTCACTTTGTTTGTTTGTTTGGTAACAGCCAGTAGGATGTGATCATGAACTTGGCTCTAAAGCAGCTTCAGATGCATGTGGTGTTTGCAAAGGTGATAATTCGACTTGCAAGTTTTATAAAGGCCTGTACCTCAACCAGCATAAAGCAAATGGTAAGAGATGCTGCTGTTTCGTTATTGTCATTCATGAGACACAGCTTTTGCTACTGAACAAGTTTGAGTCATGATAAATGTGGGTGAGCTTTTTATTTGTTCACCTGACACACTGGTGACGACGGCTTTTGTCTTTTGCACTAGCGATGGTAGGTGCAGGGAGTTTCATCAGTTCAATTTGTTACATCCCAGAACTGTGTTAGATAAATGCCTTCCTACTTTGCAATTTGGATATGCTGAGCAGGTCCCATGTTTGCCCCACATACAATTGTTAAGCAAAGAACCTAATTGTGAAACTCAGATGATCTGTACTCACATCATTAAATGAATATTTGAAGCAATTATCTAAATATCTTTAGTAAAATTAAACTTTTGAGCCCTGTTTCCTGACTATCACCATTGAGGGTACATGATTTTAAGTTTCTTCTAAGTACTCCTGTTTGTTTTTGTTTTTGTTTTGTTTTTGGCCGCCTTTGGTCTGGAAAGGAGAAGAAGGTATCTCCTGTCCACAAAAACATGCTTGGTAAGACTTTGGGAACGTCACACATATTTTCTTTCTCTTGTGTTCTTACCACTTGGAAAATGAAATAATTGATCATATTTACTTCATAGAGTAGGAATGAATGTCAGTTAATAATTCAAAAACCCCATTCTATAAAAATAGGTGCTACATATCCCTGGACATTTCTAGTCACCTTTCTTTAATGCACAGTAGCCAGAAATGTTCTGTTTTTTCCATTTAGAATATTATCCAGTGGTCATAATCCCAGCTGGGGCCCGAAGCATTGAAATCCAGGAGCTGCAGATATCTTCCAGTTTTCTTGCAGTTCGAAACCTCAGTCAAAAGTATTACCTCACGGGGGGCTGGAGCATCGACTGGCCAGGGGAGTTCCCCTTTGCTGGGACCACGTTTGAATACCAGCGCTCCTTCAACCGTCCGGAACGTCTGTATGCACCAGGGCCTATAAATGAGACACTGGTCTTTGAAGTAAGCCTCTTCTGCTTCTTCAGTTCTCAGTGCTTCTTACTATTTGTATAGTGATGACTTCAATTTAAGCTAGCTTAAAGAAGTCCAATCTTAGTTTAACTGTGTTTCCTGATAGGCTAAATTTCAGAGTGCACAGGGGAGAAGAGAGTGATTTCATTTTTGGGAAGAGGACAGGAATCCAATGGGCTTCCAGGAGAACGCGTTGATTTTCAGATTTAGATGCCAACCTTTCACCGTTATACTTGGCTTTCAAAAATGCCAAGAAGTACAGCAGAAATACTTTTTAGATTATTCCAGTTTGTCTGTGTTCTGCCATTTGGATAGTCCATTGTTGCTATTCACAACGAGTCAACTGGCCTAGGAGGCAGGATTACATAGTAGAGAAAATGCTTCCTCAGATACCAGCAGAGTTTGTTCATACTAAATTACCATGATTTTGTAAATTGTAGCATCCCCAGAGATAAGGGAAAAAAAGGAGGGTAATAGTAATGATAATTAAAATAACATATCTGTAAATAAGTCTACAAGACTAATCATATAGCCAGGTGTGGTGGCGTGTGTCTGTAGTTCCAGCTACTTGGAAGGCTGAGGTGGAATAATTGCCTAAGCCCAGCAGGTTAAGGCTGTGGTGGCCTTGAGTGTGCCACTGCACTCCAGCCTGGGTGACAAGAGTGAGACTCCAACTTAAAAATAAAAAAATAAAAATAAAGACTAAGGATAGGTGCATTTTCTTTAGTCCTTCTTGTGTCTCTGAGTTTGCTTTTTTCCCATGTGTAAAATAGGACCGATTGTTCTCACAGGCAAGGGATTTGCCTCACTTTGTATAGAAATGATACTAGCTACCACTTTCTCAACACTTACATAACCAGGCACTCACGTTAGTCATTCTGAGCTCCTTACCTGCAATTTCTTACCTGCAAAATTGAGGTAGAAAACTTACTTCACTGACTTGCCAGAAAAAAAAAAGAATCAAGTGTGAAGAAAGCTGGAAAGATTTACCTTACACAGCTAGGATAAAGCAGAGCTGAAATGGTGTCCAAATTTTTTCCATTCAGGAGTATGGTATCTATACTCAGTCCAGTCATACTGCTCTTCCCTTTTCAAGTAAAGGAAACATAAGGTTAATGCAATTATTATTTTCATTAACATTATTATTAAGATGTAATATATGAAGCATTCCTATGTTTGGCATTCTATACTCAGTCTCATGCATTAGTTTCTTGAATGCCTACTATAATCTTATGAAGTAGGTATTGTTATTAAATCCCAATTTTACAAAATGAGAAAACTGAGCCTTAAAGAGATTGTGTTACATGCAAGTGACAGGACAGAGGGTTGAACTAATATCTTTCTGACTCACCCATGACATTATCTTATCCCACTGATACTGGAAAGGGTTAGCCACTTGTCTTCATATGGTTTTCTCAATGTGAAATTATTGTGATTGTCTCTGTGAGAGGTATGTATGCATACAGGAAGGGGGGAATAGATAGTGTGCTGTTGAGTAATATCTGCCATCCAGATTTGAATTCATAAAATGATGACAATGTGTTCATATACCTTGCCCAACATAGATATAAATCTGTGGCAACTAGCGAGTTGATCTGAAAATGGTATATTGACAAGATTGTGATCCATAGCTTGTCTGATGGTTTTTACTTAAATTTACATTTTTCTCTTTCCATCTTAGATTAATCAGTTAATTCATCTAAGATTACTTGCACTTTGTTCTTGGTGCTGAGGAAAGGGACATAATACTTATTCTTACAGGGCTAACAGCATGCTGTGCCCTCAATCATTGCAGGGTATTTTGATTAGATATATAATTAATAAAGCAATTTCCAGAGGCAGCTACTTTCCCTGTCTAAACTGAAGCACTCAGTTTATTATATTCCTCAGTCCCATGCACAGTGGGACTGGATAATTCTTTAAACAAATAGTACCGTGATGTTGATGATGACCTTTTGCAATGCACAACAGTTCATACTAAAAGCAGGAGAAATGAATTTCTCTTGCCCTGTGTGTGGGAGTTTGGATTCCATGCATGTTGAATTATTGTCAGTGAATTTAGATGACATCTTGAAGTTTCCCCAATGGATTCTTTGATTTGCTTAAACTTTAGAAGGCAGAGAAGTGAAAATGTCTATGCATTAAGTAGTCATTGAGTTCCTCTGAATCACACGCCCTGAGCTGCTATTGTGTCCCACACTGACAGTAAATTGGGTATATAGTTGTTGATAAAACAGAAAAAAAAAAAATCCCTCTGCTATTATGAAGTGTTAGGAGGGTACAGTATAGTGTTACACAAATGAAGGTGTAAATAAATGCAGAGTTATAGATTGTGGCAAGTTATTTAGAAAAAAGCAAGTGAAAGAAACAAAAACAGAGGGAGACTCTTTTTGGATTAGGGAGCTGAAGAATTCTCTGAGAATTGCTACATAAGGCATAACTTGAAGTATGCGATGAGAAGAACTAGCCAGATGAAGAGTAGAGGAAATTCAGGCAGAGGAAGCAGAGATCTAAAATACCATGTTAAGAATGAATTTAATGTTTTAGAAGAACTAAAAAATGAATAGTCCAGTCTAGCAGTAGTGTAGTGGGAAAAGAAAGTATTGGGGCGAAGTAGGGAAGCAGCCCTTAAATAACATTACAAACTGTGGTAAGGAGTTTAGATTTCATGCTAAAAACAACATCAGGATTTTATGAAAAGGAGTGTTTTGAAAATTCATTCGAGCTGCTATGTAGATAACTGATTGCAAGGCCAAAAAGTGAGTTGGGGAAATAGGAAATTGATTCTTCTAGAATTCCGGGTAAGGAGTGATGGAAACTGAAACAGATGGTGACTGTGAAGATGGGAAGAAGTGGATCTGTTTGCAATATGTTTTGAATTGAGTCTAGGAAGTCAGAGAATATACTAGAGGTGTATGAGAGGACTCTCAGGGAGAAGGATGCATGAGAAGTAATGTCTGGTTTCTTCCTTGAGCATATGGTGGGTGGTTCTATCACTACAAGGGGGACCAAAAAAAACAAAAAGAAAAAGAAAAACAAAACAAACAGAATTACTTTTTGGAGGGTAGGCCCCTTTTAGTATAGGCTTCCCCCACCAGGTAAGTGTTCTAGGAACCCATCAGCATCAGTATACCAGTTAGTGTTGTTGCATTCTGCTTCAGTGAATTTTCATTTGGAGATTCTCTGAACATGTTTGCCCATTTGGTGATGTGTGATTTACAAGCACACCTACCCACACTGAACTGAGTATTCAGCAGTTTTTGACCAAAAATGGTGTGACCTCCATTCCCTACCCTCCATATTTATCCCTTCTTGCCCTGAGTGATTTTTTGTTGTTGTTGTTGTTGTTTCCCCAAATTAAAAAAGTTCTCAAGGGAAACATTTTGCCAATGTGGAAGAGGTCAAACAAAAAACAGCAGAAGCATTGAAAGTCATCAAAATTGATGAGTTATTGTTTTGAGCAGTGGAAAAAAGCATTTTGATAGGTGTATGCCATCAAATGGAGAGTCCTTTGAAAGTAACTGAGGTTTAAACATGAAAAAATAAATACACAATTTTTATAATTAAATTTTGGGGTTCCCCCTCATATAACTATCTTGGGGATGACTGAAAACAGGTTTAGAGATGGGGAGAAATTCTATTTTTCCTGCCTTATATTTGAAATGCATCTTAGATGTTCAAGAGTAACTATCAAGCAGGCAGTTGAGTATGTGTTTAAAATGCATTTTAAAAGTCTTGGAATGAATATATAAATCAGTTTCTAAAAACACATAAAGCAATATGGTAGTACACCATTTGTTAACTGAGCAGGGCACTTGAGTCCATGTTTTCTTTGAGGAGAACCTCTTACGAGTAACCATATAACTGCCACATCAAGAATATGCCTTGTGAAGAAACTGTTGAGTCCATTGGCACCACTGATGAAGGGAAACACACAGCTGGAATGGAAAGGCATGCTTGTGCCTGGAAATGGGGTCTTCACTGTGTCACAGGATTTTGTATGTAGATGCACATTTCTCATCACCCTGGCATTTTGTCATGTGTTTTGGCCCTGTACCTGCAACACCCACAGACATGAGAGTGGGGATGCCCTTGTTCCTGGTGACTGAGGCAGCATCCTATCTGTTCTTTCTACTGTGGCTCCAACTGTGTAGGTTTCCTTCCAGATTTTAAGGTATTTAAAAATCTGTGTCTGAATTCCTTACTCAAGAGCTATGAAAATTCACTTTAGAGTATACTTTGCAACTTTATTCCCTTAATGAAATTTAAAACCCTCTTTGGAGGCAACCAGAGGAACCTGCTAAGTGTCACTTTCATAGCTTTAAGACCATGTGATCTGTTCTTCAGATTTCAAAAGCACAGCATTTTCTACAATGTCAAAGAACTATTTGTAGATGAGAGAGAGAGAGAGACTCTTTGTAGACTGTGGTGTTATGAAATGAAAAATCTCTTTTTACATAGTAGTGATTGAGTAACACTAGCCTTAAACATTTACTAAGGAAGATGAGTAGTAGACAATTAATTAAAAGCAAAGCAAAACATATCACTTTAGATTCTAAGTCTAAGATGTTCTGTACCAGAATGGTTAAGAGTGCAGACTCTTAACTAGCCATATAACTTGGGTAAGCTTCTTAATCCCTGTGTCACTTAATGTCCACATTTATAAAGTGGACAAAAAATACTAGCTATGAGGACTACTGTAAGGATAACTGAAGATAAGTTCACTGCCTACAAAGTACTTAGCATATGATGTTTGTTTCCATCATCATGATTTTTCCTTCTAAGTATATCTTATATACCGGAGGTGCCAAAAAATATGTACACATTATAAGAGATGTTATCTAAGTATTGTAAATATGCTGATGGTAACCACTTTGAGCACCTCTTGTAATTGCAGAAGTTAAATGTGACTTGTATTCATCTTTTGTTATCTGTCTATACTATAATTTTAATACGGTTTTTTTCTTTCTTAAAAGGTGTATAAGTTTTGGCATCTTGTGTGTGGGTGTGGGTGTGGGTGTGTGTATTCTGAGACCATACTTGGTAAACTGCTGACCACGGACCTAATCCAGCTCCCAGATCTGTATAGTATTAAAGCCCACAAAATAGGTCAGTCCTTTTAATATCAGGTGATTTGTTGTACATATATGGATTTTTTACTCTCTTAAGAAAAAGAAACTTCTGGCCCCAGTGGATATTTGAGTTCACAATCTTGGTAATGGATTTTGATCAAGAATTAACTTATCTTTCAAATGTGAGATACTAGGTCCTATTCTTTCTGTCTGTGTGATGGAAGACCCTCCAAGATCTCACAACACTTATTCAAGTGAAACTGTCATTAGGAAATATTCTTCCAACCCTCTCAGCTCTTTCATTTAAAAGGGAAAGAATAGGAATTCCTAATACAGTTGGACTACGTACGGTCAGGGTAGTTTTCAGCTCAGTAATAAATCCAGCCCCTGAAATTACATGTTAATTCAACATAAGGTGTAGGCTTGAACTCTCTTATTAAAGATTTCTGGATTTTTTTTCAATCATATTTTTAGATGTATATGTTTTCTCTATTTCTTTTCTATTAAGCATCTGAGCAACAACCTTATTTTGCTTTCAAGAGGCTTATTTAGCTTGAAATGTGTCAGTTTTAGAGCAATATGACTTCATTAGTTTTGCCAAGAGGCCTTTGATCCATCTTTAAGCAAGTGTACATAAACCAAGCTGTGTCTGAAAGGAAACCTGACTAGGGAAGTGGGGCTACATGCCTCTCACGGCCTCTGCCATGGGCAATCAGAACAAAGTGCAAATCACTCCTCATGAGAAATATGTTTTTTACCACTTCATGACAAGCAACCATTTTTTTTGTTGTTTCTCTCTCCAATTTTGTTCATAAACTCAGAACTGTTCCAGTAGATTTTCACAATTCTGTTTGTAATTTAAGCTTCGCGTTTAACACATATTATCTACAGAAAAACCACAACAAAGAATGAGACAAGAAATGAGGGAAAGTGCAAATTAGAATGATGGAGTTCCTTTTTACTTTTGTTTCTAGACCCTGAAGTCTCCTGGTGTTGTCTGTGTTGATCAAATTGACCAGACAATTTACATGTTGTTGCTAACATTAGACGAGCTTCTAGCTGAGTCTTTTTGTGCTTTGTTTAATCTAAGCGCAGCTCTGTGTTTATTTATCTATATTATCTATCTCTGACAAAAATGAAACCTGTGGATTGTTCACCAGGTACAGGATTTTACCTGATATTTCAAAGTTATTTTTGAGGAATGGAAGGATGGCCTCATTTGGTGATGAGAGTGAATTCTCTAAAATTAGTCATTCTCTATTCGCAAATACAGACGACTCCCTTAACAACAACAACAACAACAGAACATTAAGATGCAAAGGGAAAGACTGAGTAGATCTGAATAAAATCGTAAAAACATAAAGTCTTTCCTAAGTTCAATTGGTTATGTATAATATGTTTTTACAAGTAACTTTGTGCTGCTACATAAAGAATTATAGCAATATCTCTTTTAATACAAAATTGTAGTTTCACCATTGTGAAGTGAGATAACATTTACTTGGCTATTGTTTTCTAGTGTCTAAGTTTATATACACATTCTACCAATAGAGTCAAGGAAAACTTAAATTAATGTCCTAGGAATTTGGCCTATCTGAAAACAATCTAGATGGAAACTTGTATGATTAATTGGACATGCCTTGCATGTATTTTTAAAGGATTTATGGTTTTGTTCAAAAGTTGCAAGTATGTTTGAAGCTAAAACAAAAATCAAACCCAGTAACCTACTAGTATGTCTATTTTATCATTTAAAATAAATTGGGTTAATTCCTTTCATATTTAAATTATACTCTATTGTTCTCTGGAGAACCTTATGAAATTTTTGGTCGGTTTTTATCATGTGCTTATATCTCTCCCAAATTGATAGAACACAGTTATTTTAAAAACTTAAAATTACAATAAGTAATGAATTACATTTTCCTCAAGCTAGACAGAATATTGATTCATGGCTATATTCTTTAAAGAAAGTTAAATAAAGTTCATATGCCTTTCCATACAACAGCTATGAATTGAACCAAAATGAGTACTTTTGGAGCCAAAAATATGTTCACTTCAACATTCGAATGTTGAATATGTTTTTACAATCCTGTGGGATGCTAAAATCAGAGTGTGGGAATCTACCAAAATGAGAAATGCTGTTTCATCCACAGAAACTGTAAGTCTGTGAACAAAAGCACGTTCTTTTCACCACTTAAAATTGCTGCATGTTCACTAAGTTCTTATTATACTCGTAGTGTCAAATTCAGCAGAAGCATATGTTTCCCAAAACACATGAGGATGGCACTGTGAGGGTAATGTCCTTCTTTTTTCTCTTTCATATATATTGGATTATATTCTCCCAGTATCTTAGCTAATTCCCATTTTCAACCACCTTGGTAGCATTGAGATAGTTAATTATTATTAAAACTATTTTCTTATGTTCACGTCCTCTGAAAAATTAAACATTCAATGCCCAGCCCTGTGCTAGGTGTTGGAGATGCACAAATGGATAAGATATAAATCATGCCACCAAAACTTAGTATGTGGGTATTTCAAGATAAAAACTTGATTGCTAGATTTAAATAATGGCTAAAAAGTTAAGAGCTAGGACATTTATACAAATTATTGATTACTCTTAGGCACTTCCCAGGTCTGGGAAATCAATGGGTCCAGCACTGTTTATATTGGCATTCACTTGTTACAAATGTTGAAACCATTTAAGGCCAAGAATTCAAGGAGATCCAAGGCATAGTATTTGGAACATCTTGGGATACAAAAAAAATTATAAATATATATATAATGTATGGCATTCAATGATAAAATTCATTATTTCATTTAAAAAGCTCTACCTTCTTTCAAATTGAAAAATATTATATGGGGGTAGAAAAAACATAAAGCAAATGAAAAGAGGGCTTTTCTCACCAAAGTCTCAGGTCTTTAAATAATATAAAGGACATGTTTTGGTACAAGGTATTCTATTCTTTTAGAAAGCAACATATATTAGACAAGGAATATCTGCATAAATAGTTGGTGATACAGGTTGTTCTGCTACCACGTGGCTTTGAATGAATCACTTAAATGATCTAGGTGCCAATTTCCTCTTTTTGGAAGTGATTTACCCATGCTGAACTAATATCTTCCACTGTGTTCTATAGCACTGTCCTGAAGCATTTTTCTAGCATCTGAAACCCTGTTTATCTTTATAGCTTTCCCAGCTGGCATAGTGTTCGGAACATCATAGAAGTATTGAATAAATACCATTTGATTTTAAAATTCAGTTGTGTGTTAAAATGGAAAACTTTTTCATATACGAGTTTTCAAATGGAAAACTCCTATATGAAGACAAAATAAATAAATAAAATAAATGAAGAGAGAGCTTCTCTCACTGAAGTCAGGAGTAAAGAGACAGAGACCAGCCTCTCCTTACCTCATTTCAGCCATAGAGAGTTCAGAAGATACCTAGACTTCTGCAGTACACATTTTAAAAACCATGGTATTTGATCGTCTCTTAAGACCGGTCTCAGAACCATACAGTTTATAGTTAGGTATAGTCAATAGCATTTAAAGTAATGAAATTTAACCTCCTAAGATACATTTGAGGAATCAATAAACTTCCTAAAATGCTTACTTTCCCAGAGGGGATAATTTACACATAGGAAGTTGCTGACCAGTTAGTTAGCAGTAGACTTACCTCTGAGAGAGTAACAATTTGCCCTTGTAGGGTGGTGGGTTTACCAGATCTTTCCACTTATTTCTTGTTGTTTTTTGGCAAGGCAGGGTACTGCAATCCTGGGAATAATTGACTGCTGTCAATTAAACCCAAGAAATAAATGCATGGCCCGACACAAATAAAAGTGTCTTCTGTTTCTGGTGATTGTAATATGTTAAAACTTTATAGAACGTCTTCATGGGAAGCTCAAAGTTTAAATTAAATGGAAAGCAGACTTTTACTTTTATCTCTAAGTTGAATGCCAGTCCAATTTTAAAATGCAGTTTCTATTACTGACCACTCTCCTTGGATCCTTGGCTCTAGATGGGTTCAACATTTGTAGCAGGTGGCTGTCAATTTTAACGGTGCTGCCTCGATTTATTTTCTTGGTGGACAAGGGAAATGCATAAGAGTAATCATGGATTTGTATGGTTGTCTTAGGTCCTAATTTTTTTAGGCTTTATTTCAGTCTATCAATCAGGTTTTTATTTGGAAATGCATGCATATACTCATATACATATAAATGACTTGGAGAAAAGGAACTAATTTTCATAACCGTGTATTATATTCTGTATTTCCCAAGGAAAAGACTAGATGTGTACACCCACGCTCCAGCACAAAAAGAAACAACTATTGATTTGGCAATCATACACTTTCTGAGATCACTTCAGATACAGTTAATATAAACTAGATAATTTCCATATATTTCAGCTTATTTCCCACAACATAAGTCTGGCATAAAGACTAAGGAATCAGCCGGGCTCGGTGGCTCAGCCTGTAATCCCGCGCCTTTGGGAGGCTGAGGTGAGTGGATTGCCTGAGCCTGCGGGTTCGAGACCCGCCTGGGCAAGCGAGACCTCATCTCTACAATAAATCAAAAAATTAGCCGGGC
>CAUYQG010033077.1:0-11914 GCA_963574415.1 Tarsius wallacei
CGCCCGGCTAATTTTTTTTGAGTTATTGTAGAGATGAGGTTTCGCCTGCCCAGGCGGGTCTCGAACCCGCGGGCTCAGGCAATCCACTCACCTCAGCCTCCCAAGGCGCGGGATTACAGGCTGAGCCACCGAGCCCAGCTACAATGCATTATTATTAACAATGGTCATCATGCTTTGCAATATAGATCTCCAGAAGCTATTAACCTATCTAACTGATACTTTGTACCTTTGAACAACATTGCCCATTTCCCACCACCTCACCGTCATCCCCAGCCCTTAGTAACCACCATTCACCTCTCTGCTTTCATTTTTGTAGAGACCACATAGAAGTGAGATCATGTGGCATTTGTCTCTGTGTCTGACTTTTGAACAACTGCCCTCAGTGGTGAGCCACTGGCAGGGAATGAAGAAATTCTGTTTAGCTGGACATAATAATAGTGATAAAAATTCATAGTATAGACAAACGTGATATTCCATGAAATGAGAGCTTTCTTGTACTCAATTGAAATTCTTTTTCTTAAAATTTTCATCTAAAATTTTCTATCTGCTTACCACTGTGAAGTCATGGATGCTTTTTCCATGGTTCTCAGAAGTGATGTGGGTGTGAAATGCTGTGAGTACAAGTGGTGGGACACAGTGCATACTCTTTCCATTATTCATCACAGCTATAAGCGAACACCCATCTAACTGTTGTAGAGATGATAATAGATAATATTGGCTCTTTTTGGCGGATAATTGTGTAGGTGCTGGCATGGGAGCTTTAGGGTAGGTAGCATCCATACTTTGTGATATCTTAGCGTGAACTTTATTTGACCAGTGCTAGTTCATAAACCATCTGCCACCTGACTGATATCATTTGAAAAAGGCATCCATCAATTGGGTTGATGAATTTAAAAAAGGGATTTTAATGTAATGTAAAAATCATTTAATTTAATTCATAAATATGTAAATAAAAGAAGTAATTTATATGAAAGGAAATTTATAGAATTTGTGGAGTACTAAATTAATCTGAGCTAAAATTATGAGGTGTTTGGCTGCCTAAGGAGGCAGTCCCTTGTTGAGACTGAAAATCTGAAGTATCACCAAAGAATTCTCATAAATATTTCTAGGTTAGAGCTTATAAATTGGAGGTGCAAGAGAAACCTTAAATAAATGTAAAATTCTTTAAATATACACTTAATATTTTAAGATCTAAGGAAAAACGAAACAAATTATGTCATCACATGTATGATATTGTTCAATAAAATGCTTCTAATTATCTAATTATAAATAACCTGCTTTCTATTTCTTATGGGAACAAAGGTCATGTTCCTATGGTCATCTACCTATTCACTAGTGTTTTTTTGTGTGTGTTTTTTGTTTGTTTGTTTGTTTGTTTGTTTTTGTTTTTGTTTTTGAGTTGGAGTCTCACTCTGTCGCCCAGACTGGAGTGCAGTGGCCGCTCCCGGCCACCGCAGCCTCGACCTGCTGGGCTCCAGTGATCCTTCTGCCTCAGTCTTCCAAGTAGCTGGAACTACAGGCACGCGCTGCCACGCCCGGCTGATTTTTTTATTTATTGTAGAGATGAGGTCTCGCCAAGTTGCCCAGGCGGGTCTCGAACCCGCGGGCTCAGGCAGTCCACTCACCTCAGCCTCCCAAAGGTGCGGGATTACAGGCCGAGCCCCCGCGCCTGGCTGTGTTTTTGTTTTTTTAAGACAGGGTCTTCCTCTGTCACCCAGGCAGTAGTGAAGTGAGTAGTGTGATCATAGCTCACTGCAGTCTGGAAGTTCTGTGCTCAAGTAATTCTGCCACCTCAGTCCCCTGAGTGGCTGGGACTGCAGGAGCTCACCACCATGTCTAGAGTCAAGATCTCGCTATGTTGCTCAAGCCGCTCTTGAATGTGTGGGCTCAAGGGATTGTCCTGCCTCTACCTCTCATAGTGCTGTGATTGCATGTGTGAGCCACCCTGCCCAACCCCTGATATTTTAAATTTCTTGAAACCCACAAGTACCATTACATTATGTTATCCTGTAGAGATGTATCTTGTTTTTTTGTTCTTTGGTTTTGAGTTGGAGTCTCACTCTGTCGCCCAGGCTGGAGGGCAGTGGCCGTTCCCGGCCACCGCAGCCTCGACCTGCTGTGCTCCGACGATCCTTCCGCCTCAGGCTTCCAAGTAGCTGGAATTACAGGCGCATGCTACCACGCCCAGCTAGTTTTTTGATTTATTGTAGAGATGAGGTCTTGCTAAGTTGCCCAGGCGGGTCTCGAACCCGCGGGCTCAGGCAATCCACTCACCTCAGCCTCCCAAAGCGCGGGATTACAGGCTGAGCCACCGAGCCCGGCTGAGATGTATCTTAAAATTATTTAAACATTATTTTAGGGTAGCTGAGAAAATAAATACCTGAATAATATGCCATAATGATGTTACTCTTTCTTTACTCAGCCTCTCTAATGTCTGTTCCCCATTACTTGAGCATCTAGTGGATGATGGGGAAGAAAAACAAGGAACATGAAATCATGAATTTGCATTTAACAGGAAGCAGAACCAAACCAAAATTTCAGTGAGGGGAGTAATAAAGATTATAACAAAATTGACTTTGAAGTGATTCCTTCATTTAAGTAAATTAGTGGTAGCAAGGAAAAAATTGATGTACAGGGCAAACATTCAAAGTATTTTGCTGGATTTTAGAGATGGTAAGGAAACATCAACCCCTGTAGCCATTTTACATAATAGTTTTCATCCTATTATTTCCTTTACCACAAATAGTTTTTTTAAAAGATAATGCAATACATTGGTCTCTAATAATCTCTGCTGCTCTGAACCTCACTCAGAAACTTTCTTGGTGAACTATTTTCTGCTCACAAGCTTCCTACCAACTGGAAAAGAAGTGGAGCTGAGTTGTCTCCCTGGAGGGAGGATGAGGCCATGGTCCATGTCTGTGTGAGGCTGAAAAATGTCCTCAAATAGATCACGTTCTATTTCCTGGAACCTGAGAATGCTACCTTCTGTGGGAAAAAAAAATGATGTCTGTAGACGCGGTCAAAGGTATTGACATGGGAGAGTATCCTGGGTTATCTGTGTGGTACAATCACACAGTGTGATACAATCACAGGTGTCCGTGTAAGCAGAAGAAAGAGGGAGAGTTTTCTACCTACTTACCACTGTGAAGTCATGTATGCTACACACAGCAGAGGAGAGGGCAATGTGAGCAAATGAGACAGGGATTTGGAGGGATGTGACCACAAGACGGGAAATATCAGCTGCCACTCAAAGTTGAGGCAAGAAACTGATTTTTTTTTTCCTAGAGCATTTGAAGGAAGTATGACATCTGACACCTTGATTTTGATGGAGTGATACTGATTCTTGATTTCTGGCATCTGGAACTGTGAGAATTTTTGTTGTTTTAAGACCAAGTTTAAGGCAATTTGTTCCAGTAGCCATAGGAGACGAATGCAGTATCATTGCTACCTCCTACAGTGGGAGGATTAATGTTAGGATATCTTATGTCAAGGCCTCATCAACAAATAAAACAATTAGGAAGGAGATAGGACTGAGAGGTGTTTAACTTATCTATTTGGAAGGATGCATGTGAGGGCTATTTGCTTTGGCATTTACTCTGTGACTTTTTCTGGATTTGTGACTTTTATTTCTGATCCTGCATTTTATTAATTAACTGAATTTTGATAAGTGATACATTTTTGTAAAGTAGCATTATAATAGGAATGACTGGATGAGAATATACTTTCATAATGATTTACTTGATTTCAAGACACTTAAGGTTATTTGAAGTATAAAAACAAATAAAATATTTTGAATATATAATCGGGGTTTTGTAACAGGTCCGTTCTAGCATAATGAATGTAAGTTATTAATTGAAAGTTAATTGGTAACATCGGCAAAGTTTATCTTATATTTCAGGGATTGCATGCTTCAGTTGATACCTAGTGTACGGTTGGGATTTATTCGCACCACACCTCTGGGTCTGGTGGTCTATTAAGTTATGAAGAATATTAATATTGCTGCAGAACAATTACTTGCTCATTTGCGAACTGATTAAAATTCATGCATAATTTACTGAAATGAATAGAGATTTTTATAAACAAGCCTCCTTGTTCTCAAGGGCCTAAAAACAAAATATGTATGCAAATATAAGGCTACTTTTTACCTCTCACATAAAAAATTTAATATGTAGTGGTGTATTATTCTCATTTCTTATAATCATGTTGTTAATCAATGTATATGCTTTTAAGCCTCTCTTGATTTGCCGTATTTCCAAATTTGAACGATTGCTGTGATTGTTGGACTGCGTTGTTTTTTGTGCTTTTGTTTTATCTCGCTTTGTTTTGAGTTTTTTTGCCGGACCATAGCAAGTGAGATGTAAAACTGGTCAGAGTGAATTGCGGTCCTTCTTCCAACCAGGAGCCTGAGCACATCAAACTCATTTCTTCATATTTTTATATATACATATATAATTTTACATGTTTTTTTAAACTTATTTGTATATTTTATTATATATATTTTACTTAAAGTGTTTTAAGTTTGACATTCAGCCAAAAGGTGGTGTTAATCAAATGAATGCGAGCATCACCATGTGATAGACAGGATAGTCAAAGTAAATGGTGGAAGCATGGTTGAGTGAACGTTATACTGTATATTGCTATGGTAATTTAATTCAACTAAGAAAAGTAATACATAGATAACATATCTTAAAATGTGTATACATTTCTTGGCACCCCCTGTATATATGTATGTATGTGTGTATATACATACATATGTGTGTATATATATATGTGTGTGTGCATATATACACACCATAACCATAACCCTAACCCTAACTCTAACTTAATATTTAACATTAGTGTTAAATATTAATTTTTAGTTTAAAATGTGTATATTTTATGACAAAAATAAAATGAAGCAAAATAGCATAATGTAGGGCTTGTTGATATATTTAGAAATTTAGATTTCTTAAAACCTCTTCAAATAATGCCTAGTGCACAAATTAAGAAATTATAATGTGAACAAGTTAAATTAAATACTCGACATTACTTAGCTATGGCTATGTATGTGTTTTTGTAACTAGATTTCCTGATGGCAAATTGTTTCTTTTACATCTCACTTCCTTAAAGATAAAAATGATAGAAGAAATATTATGCTTTATCCTTTCACTTGGTTCTTTCACTTGCTTCTTATATTACATGTAAGTGTAGCTTTTTTCTCCCTTCCCCTCCCATCTTCTGCTGCCCTCTTTAGTTTTCTCCTCATTTTCCGTGCAAGTGCATACAGAGTTTGATTGGTGAAACTCATCACTCTGATACACACACATAAAGTCAGGTTTCAGAATACCTATACATTTATAGATTAGCCAAAGTTTGTTGTTTATAATTCATTTGACATATTGCTCCTGTTTTGTTTTGTTTGTTTGTTTAAATCATGTTGAGTATGAGGCTTCTTCAGGTCATTGCTGAGCTGTAAAATGAGTAGGGCATTGCTGCTCTGGGGTGGATCCCCAATGAGCTGTGAATTTAGCATTTTTTTCGTACTTAAATTAGTCAGTATATGAGCCATCTGGAATGAAAACAAACACTGCACATATGAGGCAACTTAGTTTGCTTACAAAGTACAGACTGCTACTTAAAATAGATGCAGCATTTAGATAGTCTGGGAAGACATTTGCATTTTTTCTATAATGTTCATTTCTGTATTCATTTTTATTTTAGTTTAGGGTGTAGGGTATATATCAATTTTCTCTTTATCCTTGTCTACTAAACTTTTGTATCTGAGTATGAAAGTTGTGGGACTAGTTGATTCAATTTCATGGTATGAAGTGTATACTTCTATCTTACTTTAGCCAAGTGAAAATTGTAAACTATTTTGGTTTTATTTAACTTCTTGCTTTTGAGAATATCTCCTCTGTTGATTTCAGTTGTGAAATTGCAAACGTTCACTTGCTATGCAATTTTGACAACATATTTTTGAAGCAATTTGCAAGCCATTAGGAATGGATTTTGTGATTAAACTTTATAAGTCAGGTGTTAAGAACTACTCTTCTGTAGAAATAGCAATAATTATAAATATATACAGTTTATATACCATATGTTACCTTGTTTGATCGGAGTTTTTATTTTCATTTAAAACATGACCATAGTGAATTACAAGGACATATGGTTCTTTTTTTTTTTAGATTCCTAAAATCTCTTGATTTTTTAAATATGTATTTTATTTTAAAGATATGTGGTACAATTCAGGGTTAGGTGTACAAGTGGACATCGGACAAGTAAAGTTATAGTCATATGGTTCTATAGATAATTAGTTTAAAAGTTACTGCCATAATGATCCATGATTATTGAGGGGAGTAACGTATATTCTTTGAGTGATTTGGGATAGAAAAACAATGATGTTATATTCATTATTTTTTATCACAGTATTCTGCTTTTTTCTTTAACATAATGAATTCATTGATTTATTGTTACTATGGCTCTCCCACTATAGTATATGGATACCCAATGTGTAGAACAGCCTAGCAACTAATAGCTACTCAATAAGTATTTGTCGTATGAATTTGGAATAAGTATTCTTGAAAATGACTGGAGCCTGTGTAGACATCTAGACCAACTAGTTTTATCTATCCCATATGTTAGGGATGTTTGTAATTCAGGTTTTTAACCCTGAATTAAGGGTTTTAAGCTAGAAACTATACTTTAACACAATCAGGTAAGCAATCCTAGGCTGCTGTTGAAAATTCTTTTTTCATTTAAGCATGCATAAGAAGATAAAACCTGTCTACAGGATTTTTTTCTTTTTTGCACTGTATATTTTCCATGGGATGCATGGTCATTAAAACAGAAATTCAATGTGAAAGATCTTGGTTGTGTGTTCTTCACTTCCCTCTGTTTGTGTCTTCTCCAGGTTACCCCTACCTGGAGTGGGTTGGAATAAGGGAACACTGTGGTTATATTGAATAGTTTTGTTATATGTGATTTGCTCCAACTCTTAAAAAAATTAAATCAATTTTTGAGCAAGTAGTACTTTATAAAGACTAGTATTTTCCTTTAAAGTCTTACTTTCCTGAGAAGTATGTATTCCAGAAATGCAAAGAAAAACTCACCTGATCACAATGTACTAATTGGAACTTTGTGATTTAGTATTCCCTGTGGACAGACCATCTGGACTGAGCCAGAGCTGTGATATCTTTCATAAAGTCCAGTTTTTCATTTCAGCTACATTGTTGTTAAGAACTAAAAAAGTGAGCCGGGCTCGGTGGCTCAGCCTGTAATCCCGCGCCTTTGGGAGGCTGAGGTGAGTGGATTGCCTGAGCCCGCGGGTTCGAGACCCCCCTGGGCAAGCGAGACCTTATCTCTACAATAAATCAAAAAATTAGCCGGGCGTGGTAGTGCGCGCCTGTAGTTCCAGCTACTTGGAAGCCTGAGGCGGAAGGATCGTCGGAGCCCAGCAGGTCGAGGCTGCGGTGGCCGGGAGCGGCCACTGCACTCCAGTCTGGGCGACGGAGTGAGACTCCAACTCAAAAAAAAAAAAAGAAAAAGAAATAAAAAAGTGCTCTAATACCATCATTCATCATTTCTATACGTTCAAACAATGAGATGACATTTCCCAAAGTTTCTTTCAAGCCAAATATTTGTTAAATTTATTTTTTATCTGTCCATGTATTTATTTATCTGATTCGTGGGATACACATGCATATTTGCTACATATGCATAATTGTGTAGTGGTGGAAATTAGGTCTCACATGGCCCATTTCCCAGATAGTGAACATTGTACTCCATAGGTAGTTTCTGAACCCTAATCTCCCTTCCCACTCCCCAATTATTGGTGATGCCAGGGTCTATTATTTTCCCCTTGTGACTGTTTAGCTCCCATATATGAGTGAGGACATGCTGTGTTTAGTTTTCTGTTTCTGAGTCGGTTTACTTATAATGATATTCTCCAGCTCCATCCATGTAACTGCAAAGGACATGATTTCATTCTTTTTTTATGGCTGCGTAATATTCCATGGTGTATATATACCACATTTTCATTATCTGCGGGTGAGTGAATAAGCATTTAGTTTGATTCCACATCTTTACAATTGTAAATTGTGCAATGATGAACATGAAGGTGCAGGTATCTTTGTTATATATTGACCTCTGTTCCTTAGGGTAGATGCTGGATCAAATGGTAGATCCACTTTTAGTTTTCTGAGTAATCTCCATACCACTTTCCATAGAGGTTGTACTAATTTGCACTCCCAACAATAGTGTGGCTGGGCTCGGTGGCTCAGCCTGTAATCCCAGCGCTTTGGGAGACCAAGGTGAGTGGATTGCCTGAGCCCGCGGGTTCAAGACCCGCCCGGGCACCTTGGCGAGACCTCATCTCTACAATAAATAAAAAATTAGCTGGGTGTGGTAGTGCGCCCCTGTAGTTCCAGCTACTTGGAAGGCTGAGCAGAAGGATTGCCGGAGTCCAGCAGGTCAACGCTGCGGTAGCCGGGAGCGTGCTATTGCCCTCCAGCCTGGGTAACGGAGTGAAACTCCAACTCAAAAACAACAACAACAACAACAAACAATAGTGTATAAGTGTTCCCTTTTCTCTGCATCTACACCAGTGTCTATTGTTTTTTGATCATTTAAAAATGGGCATTCTGACTGGTATAAGGTGGTATCGCATGGCTTGGATTGCATTTCCCTGATGATGAATGATGCTGAGCATTTTTTTCAATGTTTGTGGGTCATTTGGTATCTTCTTTTGAGTGGTCTGTTTGTGTCGTTTGCCCACTTTTTAATGGGGTTATTTGCTTTTTTCTTGCTGATTTGTTTGAGTTCTTTATAGATTCTGGGTATTCGTCTTTGTCAGCTATACTTCTATAGTTTGTGATTATCTTCTCTTATACTCTAGGTTGCCTATTTGCTCTGGTGATTATTTCTTTTGCTTTGCAGAAGCTTTATGGTTTAATTAAGTTCCACTTATTTATTTTTGTCTTAGTTGCATTTCCTTTCACGTTTTTTGTTATAAATTTTTTGTCTAGGCTGATGTCCATAAGTGTTTTTCCTAGGTTTTTGTCTAAGAAATTTATGGTTTCAGGTCTGATGTTTAAGTCTTCAATCCATCATGGGTTAATTTTTGTATATGGGGAGCGATAGGGATCAAGTTTCATTTTTCTGCATGTAGCTGTCCAGTTTTCCCATCACCATTTATTTAATAAGATGTCTTTCTCCACTGTATGTTTTTGTCTGCTTTTTCAAAGATCAACTGGTTGTAGGTATTTGTGTTTATTTCTGGATTCTCTATTCTTTTCTTTTGGTCCATGTGTCTGCTCTTGTACCAGTACCATGCTATTTTGGTTACTACAGCCTTGTAGTAAAATTTGAAGACCGGTAAGGTGATGCCTCCAATCTTACTACTCATTATCGGTCTAGTCAGGATTTATATTTCTTTCTGATTCAAGATTGTGGGGGTTGGATGATTCCAAGAATTTATCCATTTCCTTTAGATTGTCTAGTTTGTTTGCATAGAGGTGTTCATAATTGTCTTGGATGATCTTTTGAATTTCTGTTGTATTAGTTATAATGTCTCCTCTTCGATTCTTATTGAGTTAATTTGATTCTTCTCTCTTCATTTCTTAATTTATCTTCCTAGTAGTCTATCAATTTTGTTTATCTTTTCAAATAACCAACTTTTTGTTTCATTGATCCTTTTTATTTTTTCCATTTCAATTTCAGTTAGTTCTGCTGTGCTCTTCGTTATTTCTTTTTTTCTGCTAGCTTTAGGTTTGGTTTGTTTATGTTTTTCTAGTTCCTTGAGGTTTGATGTTAGGTTGTTGGTATGTGATCTTTTAGTCTTACTAATATAGGCCTTACGTGGTAAAAATTTTCCTCTGAGTACAGCTTTGACTGTGTCCCAGGTGTTTTGATAACTTGTTTCATTTTTCTTACTCATTTCAAGGAATTTTTTTAATTTTTAATTTTAAAGTTGTGGGGTACAATTCAGGGTTAAGTATACAAATCATCATTATGCAGGTACCCTTGTTGATGAGGTGTGCCCCTCTTCCCCAGCAGAATCCCACTACTGCTGACTCCCCCCCGCCCCAGCAATTTCCCACTACTGACAATCCTTTTCTTACAGTATTACAATAAAATTGTTCAAGGTCCACTTATGAGTGAGAACATGTGATGGAATTTTTAAATTTCCATGTTGATTTCATTGTTTACCTAAGGTTCATTCAGGAGAAAATTGTTTAACTTCTATGTCTTTGTTAGGTTTTACAAGTTCTTCTTGGAGTTAATTTCTAGTTTTATTCCACTGTGTTGTGAGCTGGTGCTTGATGCGATTTATATATTTTTAAAATTTATTGAGACTTGATTTGTGGCCTATCATATGGTCTGTCTTAGAGAATGTTCAATATGCTGATGAGAAAAATGTATATTCTATAGTTTGGGGATGGAATGTTCTATAGATGTCTATTAGTTCCACTTCCTCTAGAGTCCTGTTTAACCCTAGTGTTTTTTGTTGTTGTTGTTTACTTTCTGTCTTGATGATTTGTCTATTACTGTCAGTGGAGTTTTGAAGTCCCCCACTATTGCTGTATTGTTGTCTATCTCTTGTTTTGGGTCTAGCAGCATTTATTTTTTAAAGTGTGGAGCTCTGGTGTTAGGCACACATATATTTTAAATTTATGTCTTCTCTTTGGAGTGATCCCTTTACGATTATATAATGGCCATCTTTATCTTTTATTACTGTTGTTAATGGCTATTCCTGCTCATTTTTGGTTTTCATTTGCATGGAATATTTTTCCCCTACCTTTTTACCTTGAGTCTATAGAAGTCTTTGTTGTGAGTTTAGTGAGTATCTTGAGGGTAGCAGATATTTGGGTCGTGCTTTTTTAATTCATTCTGCCAGTCTATATCTTTTTGGTGGTACATTGAAATGATTTACATACAGAGTTGATAATAATATGTAAGGCACTATTCTATTCATCACAGTGGCTGTTATCTGTTTACTTATTTTCTCTATTGTGTTGGTGTTCCATGAAGCCTGTGAACTTTATGATTTCCAGTGTTTTTTATTGGTGTATTTTGACCTTTTGTTTCAGTATTTAGAACTCCTTTGAATATTTCTTGTAGAGCTAGTCTAGTGGTGAGTAATTCCCTCAGTGTTTCATTGTCTGAAAAGAACTTTGTTTCTCCTTCACTTATAAAACTTCATTTTGAGGGATGCAAAATCCTTGACTGACAGTTATTCTGTTTGAGGAGGTTGAAGATGAGCCCCCGAGTCCTTCTGGTTTCTTCTGAGAAGTCTGCTGTTAGTCTGATAGGTTTATCTTTCTAAGTTATTTGATGTTTTTGTCTCACTTGTCTTAAATTTTTTCCTTCACATTAACTTTGCATAGCCAGATGATTTTATGTCTTGGGGCTGACCTTTTTGCAATGACTCTTCTGGGCATTCTTTGGGCTTCTTGTATCTGGCTATTTAGCTCTCTTGTAATGCTAGGGACTTTTTTCTTCATTATTTCCTCAAACAGGTTTTCCAAACCTGTTGCTTTCTCTTTTTCCTTAGGAACACCTATGATTCTTAGGTTTGGATGTTTTACATACTCCTGCATTTCTTGGAGACTTTGTTCTATTCTCTTGATTCTTTTTTCTTTATTGTTGTCTGATTGTGTTAATTCAGAAGCCTTTTCTGCAAGTTCTGAGATCCTTTCTTCTGCTTGTTCTTGTCTACTTTTAAAACGTTCCTCTGCATTTTGTACAATCCTAAAATGCTTCTTTCATTTCTAGAATTTCAGCTATTTTTTTTTTAAAGATATCTGTCTCTTTGGAGATTTTTTTCATCCACGTCCTAAATAGTTTATTTTTTTATTTCTTTATGTTGGTTTTCAATTTTCTCCTGAGATTCATTGACCAATTTTATCATCAGCCATTTTAATTCTATGTCTGGAAT